>OOFC01003131.1:3211-19531 GCA_900323345.1 Pseudochromis fuscus | reverse complement strand
GGTGAAGGTGGTTTTTGAAGGACTGTGCTTGTTGGAGTGGCGAGGCGTAGGTAGGTTAGTCTTCGTCGTCGTTCTCGTCGTATTCTTCCTCATCGTCGTCGTCCCCCATGTAAGACACTGGAGTCTCCACGCGAGACCCGCTGTAGTGAGAGTCATTTGAGCTGGAGGCCATGGTGCCATCGGTGCAGCCGTCACTGCCGTGGAGGAAGGGTGACGTGGAGAAAACAGGAAATAAGTTACAGCGTGGACACGGTAACAGAGGAGGGGGAGGGGAATAATAAAAATCTGCATTCAGAGGTGAGATCACAGTGAAGACGTCTCACCTGCTTGCAGGGTAACGGGCTCCATTAGCAGAGGATCCTCCAGTGATGTACACATTACTGATGGGACCTTTTGCCATCTCTGGATAAAAGAGAAATACATAATGAATCCTCAACTCAAACAATATTAAACTGCATAAACAAACATGTTACAGGGTTCAGCCAAAAGTGCTGCCCACCTGTGCTGATTCATTTTACTATTCACTCCTCCCCTGCCCCAAATATCTGAAGAATTTCTTAAAGCAACAGAAAATAGAAAATAAACCACACATAGGTTGATGGCTGTAATATGGAGAGCCATAAGAGGAATTTCAGCCATATTTGACAATTTATGGAAAAAAAAAATTTGCATGGCAGCCCAGTAGTGATGACATCACATTAACTTCAAGACTGAATCTCCACCGATTCTGCTGTGGTGACACCTAATACTTATATGCAGTCTAACTCACCATACCGAGCCCATGTGATGTCAGAGCATTTCAACCAATCAGAAAAAACAATCCTGGAACCTGGTACCACTTTTCTAGTACATGCTCTCCTGCAGTTCCAAAAAAAAGGGACCGGCCAGGTACTAAAATCTTATTGGTTGGAATCATCACTGCATCGTTGCATCATCACTCTGCAGCAGATAAATATTTGTCCCCACAAGTCGACACAGTTCGTACAGTGATAGTCAGAATAAGTTTCTACAATGTGGGGCAAGAAAAACACTAAAAACATCCAAAGTACAGTAACGTGTGATGGGATCCTGAGTCTAACAGCTGATGACCTCGCAGTCATGTAAACGTCAGAGCAAGTTTCTAAACAGGCTCTAAATTGATAATTTAACAACATATTTGAAGTTAAAACAACTAATTTCTTTTCTGAAAAAAACTTCAAACTGCTTTCTGTGATACCACAACAGTTACTCTATTACTTCATGAGCTTTCTCCTCCTTTGCCTGATGACCAGCTACACAGAGGTGGTACTATCATCTGTAATGGAAAAGCTACTAAGGCGAGTCGAGGAGGTGTCATGTAGTGGAAAAGCGTCATTAGATGTATGAGCTCTTTACTGCCCAACACTCTCACAAATAGTTTATGTTATAATCTATCTTCCAAACTGTATTTTGACAATGCGAAGGAGAAATAAGTGTTTGGTCTGCATTGCACAGTCTTGTACTCTGTGGGGGGCTGTGGCACCTACCTATAACGTAAGGCTCCAGAGCTTTGGGCACCAGGCTACGTGCAACCTTCAGATCCTCTGGAGAACACTTCCCCACCTCCAAACCACAGGCCATGCCCATACGTTTCAGCACCTCGATGTCATCGTGGATCTCGAACATGCTGTCGAAATTGAACAAATACTCGAACCTGGAGAAGAGAAGGAAAGAGCAGCAGACATAGGAACGGGTGAGTACAGTCCTAAACTGATTTGAGAGACCATGCACATATCAAACACCAAGAACCAAGATGACACCATGACATGTTATGTAGAGAAAAGACATGATCTGAAATAATAGTATGTAGGATTACTTCTTTACCTTTCCCTTCAAAATATTGTGCAACCACAAGGAGCATGTAAAGTACAAGTGTTTGCTGCAGATAATATGACAGTTTAGATATGCTCTCTCTCCATGCTAATAGATACAGCATAGTTTTAATCCATTTTGCATCAGCTTATGCTTTTCCCTCCGTTTCATGCTGCTTTAATTATCTTACATTAGGTTTAGGTGCCAATGGAAGGGTCTCACATTTTCGTCTTCAAATCAGCTGCTCAATGCTACACACTGAATTGTTGAGTCATCTTCTCAAGAAGCTGCCGTTATCATGTTCATCCTGACACCAAACATTAACATATCTTGGCACTGGCACAACACTTCAAAATCACCTTCCTGCTTACTCGGAGGAAGGACTGGAAAACTGTAAATAAACAAATGTATTGGCATCACATGCAACCATGTCACGTGACTTTCCTGGTGAAAATGTAAGTAAATGCCCAGCTGCACAGAGAGCAAACTGTTCTCGTGAGTACAACCTGAAATGTGTTCAGTTATCTGTTGCTTATATTCCATTTTAAACTGAGGTTACTGTTTTGCTGATGAGCACATACTTGTCGTTGGAGATGCTGCAGTCGATGACAGTTTTCTTGCTGGTGTTGACAATAATGAAAGGAAGATGGATGATGGAGTTTGGAGGTGGAGGTCTGTTTGCCTGCTGCTCTGTCTGTCTGTTCCTCTGAACCAGGTTCTTAAAAGCTATTTGCTGCAAGACAAGATCAAAGATTAAAAACTCTGAAGCAGCTACGCAGAGAATTTGGTTTCCACTGATAGCTCACCTAAAACACTGAAACAATATTTTTGCTACATTTTTCAGCAATGTAACTTGCACTGAGAAGCAACTGTTTATTTCATCTCTTGACTATTGTAGCACAACTATAACATTTATGTGATGAGTTATACAAGCTTGCAGGGTATAGTGTGAGTAATCACATATGCATGCCACCACTAAGAATGTATGTGTGTAACTGGAGTAGAAACAGCCCTTATCAAAATTGCTTAATGCTGTCGTCTATATGAACAGCGATCAACACAAGGAAATGGAAACAGACATGTGCATTTCAAACAGGCCAATCAGTTCTTGTGGTTTCTACATGTGATCTCTGGCTTCTGTAGCACTGATGCATTAGCTCCAGCAGAACTGACACTATGAAGCTACGGATTCCCCTTGAACACACAACAAACACTCCATCCACACCTACCTGCAGTATGAGCTCCTGAAGCTGTGACTGTTTCTGTTTAATCCTCTCCAGCCGCCTTTGTCTCTCCACCTACAGTGGAAATAAGGAATAATCATTAGAAGTTATTAAGAAAATGCAAGATATGCTCAATATATATTAATGTGTTAATGGGTCTTTCATTGTGTGTTTTTACCTCTAGGTTTTGGCACTCCTGTGCTGAGTTGGTGGGCAAACCAATCCATTTGATTTCTTTTTTCTCTTTAGAGATAATGTTCATGGCCATGAGCACGTTAAGTGCATCGTAAACACGCCGCCTAATGTTCTTCTGGTCGTACACATGCTAAAATGGGAAGAAAAAAAATGTATCAAAACATCTTGACTGTGCAAAAGTGTGTTAAATCTAGCATTGCGTATACATGCCTCGTTTTGAAACATTTTAGTTTGGATTTATTTAGCTCGGCATCCTCCTGAGAAGATGCCATAAAGCTGCAGCACTCACTGAGTCATTCGGTGACATGTGGTTGTCTGCAGAGCTGAATTCTGCCACCAGTTCATCTGCCACTTCGTTGTAGGTGGTCACTCCTTTCTTCTGCACCTTCTCACACACTTTCATGGAGAAATGCCTCAAGCCTTTTCCATTCTTTTCCCCTTTCTTGCCTCGTTTTCTGTAAACCAAACATATCTCCACATCACAATATTTTCAAACACATCCAGGTGTGTGCAGTTTACAGTTTTTCTTTTGTATATAATATGTCAAATCAGGGTTTATTATAGCCCAATATCAGAAATCCCATCTCAGCTGGCTGTACAAAAATGATAAGAAGCACTTTATCTTTAAGTGATGCATAAGGCAGATGTTAAAATACAACAGATTAAACAAATTCAATAGCACCAGATTGTAGTAAAGAAATCAATGACGGATTCACAGATTCTTAAAAAAGCTTAATTTAATCTCCACAGAAGATTAACCATAATGTTCCCAGCTTATAAACTTCAAGACCTTTTGCAGGCTTACCCTGAGGACCAAGGAGAGGCGTCGGCTGGTTGACTCTGAGTGAGGAACTGCGAACTGGGTGTGTGTGGACTGTTTACCAAAATGGTATTTGATACTGTAGGCCTCTGGGGTGTTCCAATAACCTGCAAAAGAGAGTAAATGTTCATACTCAGCACTTGCAGTAATTGTGAGAAGCTGCAAATGCAAAATGATTTTTCTTCAAATCAAATCTTAACACATGATCATCTTGATGTCTTTTCTACAGCTCATACATTAATGTAGCTGAACTGAATGGAAACTCAAGATAGGACCAACTTCAGTCAGGACGGGAAGTACAGCTTTTGCTGAGCTCTGTTGCGTATAATTACGATTAGTGTATTAGCATTTAGTGTTTTAAGTTTGTTTAGCTATTAGTTGAATACTGACATGTGAAGCCTATGCAGCAAAGCACAACTTAAGACAATAATTTCACGGTTTTTCTGACAGTTTTCCTTTTAATTCACATTTCTGATTTAAAATAATGTATAATTTGGTTTGTCCTGAAAAAGTATCCTCACAGTTGTTGAAATTAGGTTTTGATGAAGACATTCAGTATTTCAGACCCTTTTATTGGCTAAAAACATACTGTCACGAACATTGACAAGGTAATGAAAAATAAAATTGCAGAGTACATGCAGCCCTAGGAGCAATACAAGGTATCTAGGAGATAGGTGATCTATTCCTTCACTAAGGTGATATCTAAGCTGATTTCCGTTATGTATACATTCCTTGTATATAATGGGATGACGGGTGTAATCCTGCTGACTGTAGAGTTGATAAGCTTAGGATCAACTGCCTCCACCTACCCTCTGCCCGGTCACCTCACAATGATAATGGAGGGGCTTACACAACAGTAAGACAGAACAGAGAAACAACAAGCAAAACCTATGTACAAATGCTTCTGCAGGTCACCCACAATTAAAAAACCCCAAAGCTTTTGTTTCTGTATGAAAATGTTCTCTAATCTCACAGAAAGGTGGTTGAGAAAACACACAAACCTAAGATTATAAAGACCTCACTCACCATGTGTGGCACATGTTGCATGTGTGCAGCAATGTTCACATTGGATGGCCCAAGGGTTTTGGGTAGTAGCTGTTTGGCCACAGGGGCAGCTGTAGGCTGGACAGTAACCAAGGATAGGACACCTAATGGGAGACATGAGAAGATCAGTGAGGTGGGAGAGCGCTACATTGAAACTCCATTGCCCCCTATTGTCTGCCGTCCAGCACAGAGGCCTAGTCCTTCAGAACAACCTCACTTTGTGGGATTGGTGGTAAATGTAAAGTAGACTGTACATACTGTGAAATATATGCATCATTTTTTGTAGAAAGGCAACTGGTGGTAAGGTATACCTTTGCTCGGGCTCAGATTCTGATCGATGAAAACTTTCAGTTCTCCATTTGTTTCAATCAGGCCAGCCTGGAAAATGACAATAAATTAAAACACTGCACAGATTCTACATGAGTCCAGATTAAAAAAAAAAATGCATAGAAGAATAAACTTAAGGCTACAGCAGGTGCCCCGAATAAATTATATCATCAAGCATTAGCTTGATGCCTGCAAGGTGACACATAAATGACAAAATGTTTCCCATGAATCCATTTGTATAGTTACTTACATCTTTAGCCATGATCCCAAAGGACCGAAAGGAGTGAAGCTTCAGGCTTAAAAAGATATTCCTCTGTCAGTCACTATTCAGTCTCCTGCAGACAAAAACACAGCCAACCATTAAACACTGAGTAGCAAATTTCTAGTTTCACTCAAGCATCACATTTCCCCATAATATTTACCACCCTCAGATATACTTTACTTTGTTTTTAAGTGTGAAATTTAAACTTATTTCTGAAGTAAGGCCCATCTGCAGTGCTTGCTACGGGCACACTGTGGAAAGCTAACTACATCACTCACGTTAGCTTCAGTATCCCATTTACAAGACGAAACATACGGGAAATAGGCCCATTTTACTCTAATCTGGACAATATGAACCTCTGAGGGTCGTTTCAGAAATGCACAGTGTATGCAGAAAGGCATAATAAACCAGCCCTTGATGCTCACAACTTTTACTCCGATAAGTGTGCACAAGGCCTACTTCAGGTACCGAGCACGTCCGGAGGAGAGGCATCGTCGAACTTCTGCTACAGGTCACGCAAACATGCTAACTTTACCCCAACAGCAGAAAACTGTAAATGTGGCTGAAGGGGACAGCAGCACACGGCCTCCACACAACACGAGTACCCGCGATAGTAACAACATTCATATAATACCTCAATATAAGTGGACAATCTATTGTTGGATGCAGCTAGCTAAACTGTTACTGCTAACAGCTAGCGGTGGATTCAGCTTGGCTGCCTGGCGTTAGCTTGCTAGTTAGCTCCTGCACGTTTTGAGACGATTCACACAAAATTTGAGAGATTAATCGGTTCCGTGCTGCAGATTCCTGCCGCAGTTTCAGTTTGAGTTCACGTATAAAAATGAGTGAGCATTTCGCACGGTGAATTGAGTTAATATAGTGATTGTGTGTGCACTTACGAGTGCACTCTCCTGTCTCTTCGACGGCTGTTGTTGTTGGCATTTGAGAATGGAGGAAGAGGAGGTCTAAATCCCCACTAAACAGGAAACAAATTAAGCAATGTCGAGAGACTTTTAAACTATTCTACAGCTAATTTCGTGTAAAAAATAATTTAATGGCTTCCAGTATTCAACTCTTGAGTTTCTTTTATCCCTCTAATTCCTGGTTTCTTAACATTGTACAGTGGTCACTGCAGGATATGCCAGATGGTCGAGTATGGGATCTGTATAAAGAGTGATTATTCTCCACTGCAAATGTACATACACAAAGTTAACGCTAAAACAAAATCGAGGCATGCTTTATTCAGACTTTAAAAGTTATACAATGGATTTTTAAGCACCCACAATAATTGGCCACAACTTCTGGCAACACCAGTTACCGGCAAGTACATTATTTACATGGAGTTCATTACTTAGTTGAGCTTTATTATCTCCTATTGTCAGACACTTGTTACCTCCCCATCATCAGAACAACAACAAACACAACCCTGTCGCAAAGAGCCTAAAAACCCCTAAAATTATTTATTTCATAGATGGTTTATTTTTTCTTTTAAATAAAATCACATTATCGATGTTAAGATGAGTGAGTTACCGGTTAGGTTAACATTACTATTGCTGCTCATGGGATTTGTTCTTTAAAGGTTTATTTCTGTGTTAACCGTTTAATGAATAATAATAAAAAAGATAAAATAACTGTGTACGAATTCACCCACAACCACCTCGGACCGTTAAACCAGCCCCGTCGCTTACTCCGTAACTGCTAGCTAACTACGACAAGTTAGTAACTCGATAGAAGATGCGAGGACTGGTTAACAGTTCCACTTGGTTACTGTAGCAACTAGCTAACTAACGGTTGAACAACACAAGGGGACCTCCGGCGCTTTGTTAGCCCCAGTGGCGTTGAGCTACAAGCTAACCCGCAGCTGTCATCGGCAACGCGGTCAGAACTAGCTGCAAGTTCACCTCGACTAGCTTAATGTTGGTCGGTTAGTGTGTTTTCGAGTCGTTTAAACACAAATCTAACGTCACGAACTTTCATCTGCGGCGGTTTGGGGTAACGAGCCACAAGTGAGTAAACGCAGCTTACCGGTGCACTTCACAAGCTAGCAGGTGGTTAGCTAGCTAGTTCTCTATGCGCTCTCTGCTAGCCGAGCTACAGCAGCGCGTCTCACAATCTGATCTTGGCGGTGTCTCGGTTCAGCGGCCTCTGATTGGACAGCGTGGATGAGACGAAAGCATGAGCAGTCAAAGTAGTTCATGCCCACAACCTACATCTCCCGGGGATTGGTGGATAGCAAGCCAAGCTTTGAAAGATAGACATACTGCCATCTACTGTACAGGAGTGAGGCTAGGAGCGTGCAGGTTATTTCTCCACAACACAGCTGCAGCTGTAACCCAGAACTTACTTTATTTTTTACCTCTATTTGTTAAATGTCTATTGTAGCAGCATTGCACCGAGTCAAATTCCTCGTTTGTGAACCTCATGAACAATGGCAATAAAACTCATTCTTATTCTGATTCTGATTCTGAATGCAGCTAGATCACTTAGGAATTTATTTGCTATAAACACATGAATCAAAGACAGATAATGCACCGAATTTGTGTTTTTGTAAGGGTGTGTGTAGCCTTGCAAAATTCCCAAACCAGTGGTAAAATAGTCAGAAGCAACCAGATAGATAGATAGATAGATGTACTTTATTGATCCATAGTGGGGAAATTCTTTCGTTCCAGCAGTAGGTCAAGCTGTTACACAAAAAAAGACCACAAATAAGACAGATAAACTTAGAGTAATATAATATACACTCTACACAACGTACAATATACATTGCATTAAAGAAAAGCCAAAAACAAGTGTGCAAAATAAGAAACAGTGAGTGCAAAACCAGAAGCAAGTGTGATCATCAGTTATAAATAATAATGGAAGGAAAAATATAAATGCTCTACACGTGATACATTTCAGTTTTCCATAATCCAGCTCTTCTCAAATACATGTTCCAAATTCCTTTATTTGTGAGTAATGTTTTCCATAAACTTACATTTTTGAATATTTAAAAAAAAAAATTAAGTCTAGCGATTAAATTTCCCATCCTGTGTTTCTCAAAATTCAAATTTAATAGTTTTCATCTTGTAGAAAAGTTGTGGGTAGTTTTCCCAAAATAGTATGTGCATTAAAATAATGAGGTTTTTTAATATGTACTTTCCATCAACATATATATATATATATATATAATTTTATTTTTTTTACATTTTTTTCTTGGGTCAAGAAGTATCTCACTGTAGATGTTTTGGCACAGCAGTAAAAACCTCAAGTGTTAGTTGGTAACACATGTGCATTACATTTAGGTGAATTAGTTCTAGAGTATAATGTATATGCTGTATTTGACTCAGCACAGTATCTTAGTATCTTCTTCCACTCAAAAAAGTCATGTTCAGTGAAAGTCCAAACATCAAAAATATGAAATTTACTATGAAAGAACAAGAAGATATCAAATCTGGAAGAAGGTGAAACCATCAAATGTGTTTAAATAAGTAATTAATTCTCAAAATAGTTTCCAAATACCAATCGGGCTGAGAGGTCAGTGTCATAAAGGTGTTAATTCAATTGTATGTTCTGGCACTGATGTCAGAGTTAGTGATGGTGTTGTACTGGACTCTACTGGACATTAAATACAGAGATGTCTCAAATAGTGTTTCCCCCTAATGTAAAGTTCAGAAAATTAGAAGCATGTACACTGCCATCTTTAATTATTGTTTTGGTAATAAACATGTAATTCAACTTACAAACAAACCTGAGCATTGTTTTAATGACAGGTGTTTGGTGACGTGTTAAAAAATTGGACACTGGGTGTATCAAATAGAATATACAGAAACTGATATAAGCACAAAATCAAAGTTTTAAGAAGTTTCTGCCAATTTTTATTTTGTTTTTGTTGTCTTTTCATTGTTGTACAATGTGTTTTTGTATCTGAATCAGAAGAGTTTGATGATGCAGAGGGGAAGTTGGGTTAATACATGTTGCATTTAACAGTACACTACTGTCCACCCTCTCTTTAATCGGGTTTTTATTTAATAAAATTTCACATTTTATTCTGACCATTTTACTTCTTCTATCTTGTTATTGTGATCCATGTGAACTAGCTGCTATAATTCTGCAATTTACCTTTGGGATTACTAAAGTATTTGATCATCTGGGCTTCTAACATTATCTAAATGTTTTGTATAATTTTGTTGCAAAAAATGTGTTTAATTAAATCAAGGAAAAATAACTTTTTAATTTAATTTAGGTGTGTTATATTTACAATTTAATTTTCTGTCATAATCCCACATTTGCCTCCAGTTGGGTTTAAAGGCCCCATTGTCAAACACTCAGTTTGTTACTTTTGGCTCCTGCTTTGTTATTGTATTTTCTAATATAAGAAAACTTAAACTTAACAAATACAATCAGTTTATTTATCAGGTAAACCTAAGCAAAGCTTCCTGAGTGTAGTATAATTCTGTTGCCCAATTAAACACCACCTTCCTCCTTATATTTCTGTTTCTGTTTAAATTATTTCAAGAAAAGTTGTTGCTTTGGTGGCTCCATCATGCAGCTTTTCTTCATATTGTGCTACACTGGGAGATGATTCAACATTTGTACCCAAACAGTTTACAGTCTACAATCTCCAGAGTGGAGCCTGTGGATGTGTTTCACAACTGGAGTGAATGACAGAAGGTCTCCCTCTAGGATCCTGTGAGTTTGGGGCAACATATGTTCAGGCTGTTTTCAGTGTAAAACAACTTAAAAAAAGAAAGCTGATGCCCAGAGATAATCTATTATTCACACGTGTTGAAGGGTGGATTCCTTTTCACATGAGATAAAACTGAGCTCAGCATTCTGTCAGCCCAACTCACAGTAATATTTCATTTTTCTTGTGGTTTTCTTGGGTGTGTTTGTTTTTCATGGTAGGTGGTGGTCCACTTTTTCCTTCGTGACAAAATGAAGATAGTAGAGGCACTAGAATATGATGTTGCTTTAATGATTTTTAGAGGTAAGACTACTTGCCCACATTACACACATCTCTCACAAAAATCATCTTTATTGGTAGGACAGTTATTACCAAAGCATCTTTTATGAGGTTTTCAATATAAGTATAATTATACTAAATACTTAATTTACTAAATAACTACTACTATATATTTTTGTCACAGTACACATTTTTGCATTTTATTTATAAAATCTAAAATAAAAAGTGAAGCACTTATTTGCCACCTATGGAAGCCCTAAAAGGACATGATTAAGTGCATTTTTATTTTCCATGATTTTTCCATGATAATGAGTTAATTTCAGTGGTTTTCTCAAGGTATTAAGTTATCTCGAGAAAACACTTTGTTGTCTCAAAATTATAGGATGATTTATCTTGTTTTTTGGAGAAAGTGACCTTAGCTTTAATTTCAAACAAGATAAATTATGCTTTGTTTTCTTGATAACAAACTTATCTTATTGTCTAACAAGATAAATTATCCTATGAATAAAGTTTGTTATCTCAAGATTGCGAGAAAAATAACTTAAGTTCACAAAAAACACTGAAATTAACTTGTTATCATGACAAAACAGAAAATAAAATGTCTTTAATCCTGTCTTCTTATAGCTTTTGTAGCCACCACCCAGAGAGCAAGTCCCACATTAACCCTGTCACTCATTTTATTTGTGTAACTTCACTTTTATGTTGCAATTTGATTAAACACATTCATTTTAGACTATAGTCTAAGCACAAACCCTAAGTAATGAAGGTCTTAAGACTGAATTTAAGTCAGGGACCAACTTGAAAAAAGCTCTTCAAATCCAGATATGACCATCATAGGCTCTCAGTTGATGGTGCTTTACACTGAAAACCTGACCACCTAAAAGTTTTGCAGCCGCTAGATTACACACCCTTGTTCCTTTGCGGTGTGAATGCACCTATTGTAAGTCAATTTGGACAAAACTGTAGTGTCACTTGTTCATATGTCAGCTGTTAAGACATGAGAACAGGTGTGGAAAGGGGGTTCAGATTTATTTTTAGCTGTGCAGTAGGGGAGCTTCACCTGCATTGTGCATGGTATAATACAACACCTTTAAGAAGCCTCTCTTTATTTTTCTGATAAACACATGCACGAGGATAAACTGCAAGCAAATAATCGCAAATAGCGACAACATCAACAGAGCGCTGTCAGCAAACCTCATCCCTCCTCTGGAAACCTGTAATAGCTGTTGTGCTACTTCCGCGCATGCGTACAATGCGCGACAGTCGGGCTACCAAACTGGTCAAACAGCGGGTGTAAAAATGGTAGGTAACCAAAATAAACACAAACCCGGGCATTGGCTTTAGTGCCACTGAAGCTTAACTATATGACTACTGAGGTGTTATTAAAGTACATGATGTGTTGCGTTAGGGAGAGCTCGCAGTGACCAATTACTCGTGTTCGCTGCTGTTACAGGAAGGTCAGTAGATATTTTGAGAGCAGCTAGCGTTAGCTTCACGTCCCTTTTGGGCAGTCTGGTAACTTCGGCTGTGAGCAGGTCAGCCGCTGGACCCTGAAGGCACTGAAATCCTGGCTCATCCGTGCCCACACTGACAGTCTGTGCCCGTGTTATTATAGCATCATCTTTAATGTCAGTGATACATTCTGGGTAACTCGGCTAACGCTAGCCAGTGTAAGTTACTAGCTGGTTGTGTGTGTATACATTGCTAGCCTAACGTTACCCATCTGGTAGCACAATAATCCGTCCTGTCTGAACAGCAGCCAGTGCACACGTTCGACTTCGTGCGTCGTTATTAAGTTAAATCAATGACGGTGGGTGAACTCATTAGCAGCTCGGTGAACTCAGAGTTTTAGGTTTCAGGAAATGCTGCTCTCCAGTGAAGTGGGTACGGTGAGGCTGGTTAATATAGATAGACCACTTCATCTTCTGTTTGCATGCATGGTCTAAAATAAGATATAAAAGCATACTTTTCCACAAGTGTTGAGATTGACAGTCCAACATCTAAACAATTGATTTCACTATCATGGAGGATAAAGAAAATAAACAAATCCTCCTGAAACTACAACTTTTTTCATGCTGTGATTGTCAGATTTGTTTCTTAATGATTCCTGTCAATCAGCTGATTATAGCATAAAGTGTTTGTAAATCAGATATCATCTGTAATTTGATTTCATAGATAGGGTGATGACTTTAAAGCCTTTAATGGACGCATTACATTTTAATGACACAATATTCTGAACTTACTTGTCGGGCTCCGGCCAAGTGAAATGCACACTCAGTGACCCTTCGTGCTTGCATTTAAAATAACTGATCTCTTCAAAACATGTTGCGAAAGAGTACGATACTTTGCTGATATAACTGATGATGAAGTTTACTGACAGTATCGGCTTTTTTCATTTTTATCCCACCATATACTTTTTTTATATTGCTGGAGTATATCTGGCAGGGTGCTTGTGTTACACTCCAGACTTGTTGCACCTCTGGGTCCTGGCGATGGCATCCCATTTCCCTGCTCATGTTACATCTATGACTGTAGTTATCTGAGGGGCCCTCCAAGGTACAGCATGTGCTTTGGAGAATCCACAACATCCCCCTCTCTAGAAAAGCCCATGTTGCCTTTGGACAGGACGTAATTCCCACAGCAGCGTCTCGACCCACTTTTTTTTTCTTTTTTTCTTTACCGTGGTGTGACTGACTAACCTGTATGTTGCCTGAATGCCTGTAGATGTTTATGTTTCGCTGTGTGTTTTTGTCTGTGTGTCGCTGTGCGTTTGCGTGTTGCTGTCTGTGCTCCCTGATCTGATCGCACCGGTGTCTGACAGCCCCTGTCCTGTACTCACACAGCATAAGCTGAAGTCTTCGCAGAGGGACAAGGTACGGCAGTTCATGTCCTTCACACAGGCTGGAGAGAAGACAGCCGTGTACTGCCTCACACAGAATGACTGGAAACTAGAAGTTGCTACGGATAACTACTTTCAGAATCCAGAACTTTACTGTAAGGAATCCATGAAAACCTCAGTAGATCGGAAGAAGCTGGAGCAGCTCTACAATCGTTACAAAGGCAAGTAGGATAACTCACAATCTGGGGTTTATGCTGTCACTTAAAATGAAGTTGTTCTGTAAAAGTTATAGACACAACATGCTTGCAAAACATGCCAGAGTAACAGGGCTTTTTTTTGTCCTCATAGATCCCCAGGATGAGAATAAGATCGGTATTGATGGGATCCAGCAGTTCTGTGACGACCTCTCGCTGGATCCAGCCAGCATCACCGTGTTGGTCGTCGCGTGGAAGTTTCGCGCTGCCACCCAGTGCGAGTTCACCAAGAAGGAGTTTCTGGATGGAATGAGTGAACTGGGGTGAGTGTTGACATCAACAGCGTGTGACACGCTCCGACACAGGGACGTAAACAGTGTGCCTGAAGTGTCTTCACATGGTGGTTTTCTTAGTGCAGCTCCAGGGAGGGAAGGCTCTCTATATATAGATCCACCCACAGCTTGAGTATTCTGTGTCTTCGTGGAATGACTCAATGAAAGAGTTGCAGTGTTTTGACTTGTGTCAGAGGCAGCTTCAGCCAGTTTGTTATCAACATCAAGACTGTCATCTTACCACTTGTTGCTGCAATCAACATGTTATTTTTGTTGCTAAAATTATTTCTTGTTTGGGTTTTTTTTTTAGGTGTGACAGCCCGGAAAAACTGAAAGCCCTTCTGCCAAGATTAGAGCAGGAGCTAAAAGATAGCGGGAAGTTCAAGGACTTTTACCAGTTCACCTTTAACTTTGCAAAAAATCCTGGACAGAAGGGTTTAGGTAAGTACAGTGATGGTAGTAATGACATATGTTTGGCTGATATTACAGATTAACAAACAAGCTTCTTCTGTGTCTCTGTGTGCAGATTTGGAGATGGCTGTAGCCTACTGGAACCTGGTTCTGTCAGGACGATTTAAGTTCCTTGATCTTTGGAATAGATTTCTTTTGGTGAGTTGAAGTATGGAGGCAGTTTGGCGGATCGGTAGAAACGCTGATTTCTTTGCTTTATTAAGTGATTAGTTACGGTAGTTTTTATGGCCAGAGCAAAGTTTGGCTTGATGTTAGATTTTTGAGGTGAGTTTCATATCCAGATTTTAACTGGTGTCAGTAGTTAGGGTACAGCAATTAGTTCTCATCAAATTTAATCATCGACTATTGTCTCTGGAGTGAGGCATCTCCCTTCCTTCCTGTCTCTGCTGACAGCTGCACATGTGCAATAGCGTTCAGCAGCTAGTAAACAATATGGCGGCGACTGATACCGATTTCGGCCATTTTTCAATATGCGTACTTGGCCATACTTATGTTCTTGCGTAGTCGTGAAACGTCATCAGTCGGAGACCTAGTACTGTTCCAATTCAAAGTACACATATAGCCAAGAATGCATGAAATACCCGGATGTGTTCCCGCTCCTGCTTCATTATCGAGCCTGCATCAGACCAGACTTGTGTGGACTTGGTGAAGCCGAATAACCCATCATGCATTTCGCAACAGCGAGCGGAGATGTGACATCAACAAGTACGCTGGCGTTCCAGTTGCACTTTAGCCTCGGTGCGTTCTCACCTTCCCGCAAGTCCGTACGTCAGAGTCCGACTTGCAGGTACATTCTCACCAAGTACATGAGTACAAGTTTGCGTACTTTGAATTAAGAAACAGCCTTCTTTTTGCATCAGTAGCAGGTACATCAGCACCTAAGTAGATTAAAAGATATAGTATTGAATGAAGCGTTTATCTTTCTCATATTTATTATAAATTAGAACATAATTGAAACAACCTCAAGCTAAATTTAAAAGCTGATAGCTGAATTAGAGCCATTTATTAATTATCTGACTTATAATCCCATTAGTCGACGAATCCTTTCAATAGTCGATGATTAACCAACTGTCAAGATAGTCGTTAGCTGCAGCCCTAGTGTTGGATCAGGTGTCAGAGCTCAGGTAGTGGAGTTGTTGTTGGATTGGTGCATCCCTATTAAAATCCAGTCAGACCAGTAATGGGTAGGTGATGTGGGACATGCTGGTTTTCATGACACCTCCCTGATTATCACAACTTGTCCCGGAGCCAGCGGGTGAAACCAGATGGTGTTTGGTTGGGAAAAAAAAAATACTTTGGAACCTCCAGAACACACAGTGACTGCCCAGCTGGTCCATCAGTGATGGTGATTTTAAAGATGGAAAAAAATTCAAGTAAAAAGTGTTGAACCCATTTCTTGTCCATTCCAGGAACACCATAAACGATCCATCCCAAAGGACACGTGGAACTTATTGTTGGACTTTGGTAATATGATCGCAGACGACATGTCAAACTATGATGAGGAAGGTGAGTCAAAGACAAAAAACAATCTGTTCTTCAGTTGTCTCCCTGCTTTATCACTGTGACACTAACGTCTTGGTGTTTCCTCCTCAGGAGCGTGGCCAGTACTTATAGATGATTTTGTGGAATTTGCTCGACCAATTGTAACAGGATCAAAACGTAAAACTCTCTAAATCCAATCCCAACTCTGGAAAACCAGAACGTTGTTTCTTTTACAGTGACTTCATAGTTTTTTTTAAGACTTGTACAAAAAAAATATAAAATTGTAGACTTCAGAGAGGAAAAACAGAAGCACTTGAAACTGTCAGGAAACCACCTTTCAGGGAGCTGAGTAAAAAAAA
>OOFC01003124.1:1427-14854 GCA_900323345.1 Pseudochromis fuscus | reverse complement strand
AGACCAGACCAGACCAGACCAGACCAGACCAGACCAGACCAGACCAGACCAGACCAGACCAGACCAGACCAGACCAGACCAGACAAGACAAGACAAGACAAGACAAGACAAGACAACACAAGACCAGACAAGACCAGACCAGACAAGACCAGACAACACAAGACCAGACAAGACAAGACAAGACAACACAAGACCAGACAAGACCAGACCAGACCAGACAAGACAACACAAGACCAGACAAGACAAGACAAGACAAGACAACACAAGACAAGACAAGACAAGACAAGACAAGACAAGACAAGACAAGACAAGATAAGACAAGACAAGATAAGACAAGACTAGATAATACAAGACAAGACAGGATAAGACAAGACTAGATAATACAAGACAAGACAAGACAAGATAAGACAAGACTAGATAATACAAGACAAGACAAGACAAGACAAGAAAAGACAAGAAAAGACAAGACAGGATAAGACAAGACTAGATAATACAAGACAAGACAAGACAAGACAAGACAAGATAAGACAAGACTAGATAATACAAGACAAGACAAGACAGGATAAGACAAGACTAGATAATACAAGACAAGACAAGACAAGACAAGACAAGATAAGACAAGACAAGATAAACTAAGATAAGACAAGATAAGACAAGACAAGATAAATTAAGACAAGACAAGACAAGATAAGACAAGACAAGATAAACTAAGATAAGACAAGATAAGACAAGACAAGATAAAATAAGACAAGACAAGATAAGACAAGACAAGATAAACTAAGATAAGACAAGATAAGACAAGACAAGATAAATTAAGACAAGACAAGAAAGATAAGACAAGACAAGATAAACTAAGATAAGACAAGATAAGACAAGACAAGATAAATTAAGACAAGACAAGATAAGATAAGACAAGACAAGATAAGGTAAGGTAAGATAAACTAAGACAAGACAAGACAAGACAAGATAAAATAAACTAAGATAAGATAAGACCAGTTAAGACAAGACAAGACAAGATAAGGTAAGGTAAGATAAACTAAGACAAGACAAGATTAAGACAAGACAAGATAAGATAAGATAAGGTAAGATAAACTAAGATAAGACACAATAAGACAAGGTAAGAAAAGATTTAGATCAGATAAGATACTTTTGTCATGTTGCAGAAACAACATTGAAAGTTCAAAGTACAAACAGAACAGAAAGACAAAGAAATAATAAAAATATTAATTGAACAAATATACTTAAAATAACATCAAAGTATCCAGATAATCTCTATACACATCTTGCATATATAAACGCAGTGTACTTGAAGGTGATTAGTGAATGAAATAAAATAATTTAAAATTTAGTTTGTCCTCTGATCTTGTCTAAAATGTAATACTTTCTTCCTTGATTAATATCCCATCATTTCCCTAAAAATCCTCAACATCTGTTCAGTGGTTTTTCTATAACTGTTTTTTTTTTTCCTACCAAACTCTCCATCAGTCCCGATCGGTGCCCAGTCTCCATCATTTCACACTATTATTCCAGCTCTAACTGCAGTGTAAACACCAGTCTGTGGTGGTCACGTCACAGATTAAAGTTGGATGAAAGCAGCAGCCAAACACCAGGTCTGGATCTCTCATCAGTGGATTTATCTGCAGCTTGTAACCAGAGGAAGATGTGTGTTGAACATTATTGGATGTGTCTGTTTAGTTGATGCATTCCTGCTGCATCTGTCTCTCCTCATCTTCTTATTTATTTATTTATTCATTTATCCCTGCAGCAGCCGCATACTTTAAAGCTACCGACCAACAGGCCTTTTGAGAGAGCTCCAATTGGATGATTTCAGTGTGAGAGAAATTTCTGCGTGGGATTTATTGCTTTGGGTTGATTCTGTTCTTAGTAATTTGTCCCTCGGGGGTTTCTGTATATCTTTAACTCAGTGCAGCGAAGCCCCTCGAGGACGTTAGCGAATACACAATAACAGGGAGCGGGCGAAGTTGACGGCAGCTTGTTAGAGCTGCACAACAGTCTGCTGAACACTTTTGATTATTAGTGTTTGTGCCTCCCTCCTTCAGCGGCGCCATTTATCAAACACGCTGGACGGTTTTTAAACCAACAGTAAAATTAATCCACCGTCTGTCCACTTACTTTTATCAGGCACAGCAGAAGCTTCAGTCTGGATTATTTGACTGTTTGGAAACAGCAGGTGTGACACAAAGGTGAAGGATGGAGAGCAGAGGTTTTTACAATGTTGGGTGTTCATGCTACACATGGTCAAACCTTCAGATCCGGGGAAAACATCAACTTTGTCATTTGTACTAAACATGTTCTCCACTTCTCTTCTCTTAAACAGTAATACATTTATTTATTTCATGCACTGCGACATATAAATAACCACCAGTGCATGGAGATACTGCACAGTCCAACATTTTACCAGCTACTTCAGTAATTTTCCACATTTTTCACTTCATTCGTCTCAAACATGTTCAGACTGGTTTGAAAAGTTTGAATTTCCAGTCAACAAAGTTACATTACTTTGTATATTTACAGAATAGACCGTCTATGGCCTCCTGCATCCCCATTATTTACATTTATTTTGTTCATCCTCGTTTGTGGACGCTCTATACTGCCCTCTAGTGGAAAAAGCACAAAACATCAATTATTTTTCTATTATTATTATCATTGTTATTACAACTTTCCGTTCAAAGAGATGTTTCGTTTCTATACTTATCAGGACCTAATAATCCCAAAGGACTAATTCAGAAAGCATGACAAACAAAAGCTGGGATCTCAGGAGGATTCACCTGCTGGAGCATCAGAGTCAAACTGCTCGTTTCAGACAACATGAAATGTCCATTAGAAGATAAATATGAACTTTTTGAACTGCAGTCTGTAGAAAACCACTGTAGAGGAGGGAAGGACGGTAAGGATGAAGATGGAAAATGAGCCTCACAGGTTTTCTTTGAAGTGAGACTGAAACATCATTTCCAGAGGATCAAACTACTGTGATTTATTTCTGGTAAAAACAGGATATGTGGGCGGGACAAAACATTTGCCCCAGTCTGATTGGACCATTGAAACACAGTGACACACCATAGCTAGTTAATGTTACTAAGTACAGATACTGTTCCAACAAAGTACTGATTACTGCTACAGCTGCTACTGTGCTGCTGACAGCAGGTTGATTGACAGGTGGATTATTCACTTATAACCAGGTCGATTTTAATCATCACTGAAGTCTCTATATCTGTTTACTTATATATTCTAAGATTTCAACTATACTATGTAAATTATTTGTTTTCAAATTTATTTCACCACTTGTTTCAGAGATTATTTAAACTTTAACAAAATGCATGTTACATGTAAAATAACATGAAAGGCCTCTAACTGTAAATATCCATTAAAGTTACATTTTATTAAAAAAAGTGTTTGTAATGAAACACAAAAGTCTTAATATAGCAACAAAAAAGAACTGTGAAAATTTACATATTTACTTTAAAGTCAACAAAAAACAACTTGTAACTGTGAGTAACAAAGTTTTGCTTTCAACTTTGTCATAATTTCATATCATAATTTAAATAACTTTGTTTCTCTTGTAAATTTCCTTCAATAATCTTCTTTTAAACATCATCACATTTCTTTTCCAACTTCAAACATCTTTTTTAATGGTAATCTGAGAATAATGGCACCAAACTTCAGAAAAATCCCATTTAATCTGGTTATTTTCAGAAAGATCCTCACGTCTCTGTCGCCACTGTCCTGAATACAAGTGTGAAAGTTAGTTTCATGTAGGTTATTAAGTTTTCTTTACAATAAAAACAAATATCGTGATGCACGCAGGAACAAAACTAATTCATTTTCTCAGGTAAGGAAAAAAAAATCAGATTCAAACTCAATAAACACTTGAAACCCAAAATATTGAAGTTTCTCTTTACAAATTGAATAAGTTTCCTGCTGCTATTGTTTCAGTAACAGTTCATTTCATTTGTTTTCCAGGCTGAGGAAGGAGCTGCAGACGTTTAAAGAAGCTGAGCTGCAGCGAGAGGAGCTCAGCTCAGAAATACACTTCGTACAGTCGGTGAGTTTCTCTGATAAACAAGGATTTTATTCAGATTTTATTTAATTCTTCTTTGTTTCATTGTATTGACAGAAGCTGGAGAGCAGCCAGGCCAGTGACCAGCGTTAGCAAACACAAAGGTTCAGTCAGTTCACCTGTTTAAACACAAGAGAAGAAGAAGAAGACAGGAGGACATAACCAGAGTGACCATTATTTTTCCTTCAGCTTGTTGCCTTTAGTGAATAATTACAATTTAAATGTCATTTATTTACACTAAACTCACAAATGTGGAATAAAGGCAGACATAAGAGTTCAGAAAGTGATTGTATGCTGCCCTCTAGTGTGCAAACAATGGTATTGCTCTAATCTGAGTTTAAACAAAATGCTGCTGAAGAGCATCTGAAGATACTTTTCATGACAAATATCTATTTCACATTAACCCTTTGATTTCTGCTTTATTGATATTCAAGTACAAGTGATTAATTTTGTACTGAAAATATGCAAATAAATACATTTTCTCTGATCCAATCCACACGGCCAAATGTATGTGGACGCTCAGACTTTCTTGTGTGATTGCTGCTGTGATGCTGTACAGTTTGTGCTGCTCCTGGAGGGGTTTCCACCAGACTTCTGGATCCTGGCTGCAAGGATTTTACTCTCCATTCGGCCACGAAGCTGATGTCGAGTGATGAGACCAGTTGTGTTCCTCCACATCAGACTGGGAAACTGGGAGAAACATTTGTGGATCTGGAGCTGTTGCTTTAAAGTTAAAATCAGGTTTCTGTTTGCAAATGTTGAATGATTGTGATTTACAAATCCTGACCTGTTGGGATGAAACTTTGCAGAGTTTGAAACACTCAAAATTTCCTCCAGTGTTAAGAAAACCATAAGACTTTCATGGAAGTGCAGAAAATAAAAACAAAGTATTGATTAACCACACAATATTTCTCCGGTGTGGGATCAATAAAGCTCTATCTCATCCTAAAATAAATTGACAACATCAGCAAGAACCTGAAAGTGTTTGGACAGAGAAGACGATGAAGACATTACAAAGATGCATCAAGAAAAATGCTCCATCTGCTTCCACCTACTGGCAGATCTGAGTCACTACAGTTTACCACTGTGACTCCCTCCTTCCACAGCCCATTGTTTCTGTAATTGATGATTAGACGGTGTGTCGGCCTCCACCAGAGGGTCGTCCTGCGGGTCATTTTCTCTCTGATTGGACTGATTCCTGACAGAACGATGCCGAGAGTCAGCAGCTACCTAATGACATCCTACAATCTGACTCTTTAACCTTGACCTCGGCGTCCGAAATGTGTTTGCAACAAAGAAGAAAAGAAGATGCAGAAGAGCAGACACAGCAGTCCATTCAGCCGAGTGGTTAACCTCCATTTAACGACCGCTCTCGTCCACGTCTGAACGAGCACATAAAGTAATGAGGGACTATTAGTGAAATGAAGTCGGACGGAGAACAGTGAAGACGGCAGTCACAGGTATAAATCCTGGTGGTAATGCAGCCGTTTGTCTGTTGCTGCTTGAAGATTCTTGGTGCCTCTTCCTGGGACATTTAAATGTAAACATGTTGGGTAACACCAACAAAATACTGGGTAAAAATGACAAAATGTTGGGTAAAATCAAGAAAATACTAGGTAAAAAAAACAAATATTGGATAAAAAGATCTGTAAAAAATGTTGCATAAAAACAATCCTCAGTAAAATACAATATACTAGTTAAAAACAACAAAAATACTGAGTGAAATCAAAGTACTGGGGGGTGTTTAGGTACCTGCTGCATTGACACAGTTGCACCTATTTGGTTGTATTTAGCTTCACTTCATTTCCCACCAAACACATGGTTAAAAAACAGCTGCTCTTGAATTTTAACTTTGAGATTAAATAACCAGTTTCCTCTTTTTCAGCTGAAATGCTTTGAAGTAAATTAAAGATTGTCTTAAAAAAACAACATAATTAAAATCCAGAAACTACAATGACTTTGAGACCAGTTGAAATATCATCACTGAGGCTCAGGAACACCTTTGTAACGGTTTATTTTCTGAGTGCAACAGAAAAGACTTTCAGAGCTCGACATTTACAGCACTTTTCTGCACATTTTTCCTTCTCATCTCCGTCATCCACATACAAGACAGGCCGACTGCGCCTGTCCCTGGATCCCCTGATCCTGCAGCTCGCTGATAAAACCCTGCACGATGATATCTGTCAGCTGCTTGCTGCTCCTGGTCGTCAGACAGTCCTGATCTTCTGGAAAATACGCCGTCTTTTCTCCTGAAATCTGAATCACGGCTTCTGCAAAGGGAACAGACAGTTAAATATATACAAGAGTAATAAAACACGCTTCACTCAGTAAATAAAAAGTACATTTAAAGATGGCTGAGTGTGTGTAAATTAGACTGTATGTAGAAATTAAAGAAGCAGCTGAGACTCCAAAGCAAAACCAATGTGGAAATGTCAAAAAAAAAAAGTGTAATACCACTGATGGCCACTAGAGGCTGACTCCAAAAAAGCAAAAAAGTCTTCAACTGACTTCAATTCAAAAATGGTCATTTTAATTCATGAACTACTCAAATCATTTTTACCACAAGTTATTATGATGTCATTAGATAAAGAGGAAGATTTAGGGGCGTGGCCAGTTTGATTGACAGCTTGTCTCTAATGATTTACAGGTGGGTTGGAGGGTCATTCACAGTCCCGTACACATTGGACAGTCCTCAGGTTTAAGGGTCAGACCCGCCTCCTCACTCCTCCCTTTATATCCAAATATGGTCACTTCCTGCTCCAAAAAAACCAACATGGCCACGTTCAGACTCCACAAACCAGCAGGTGACGCCTCCTCAGCTCCATTCATTCAGTCTATGGTGTAAAAGAGCACCTCCCTCTGGTGGAGCTACAACAGCAGGAGATAAATGAAGCCTCACCGTTGCACACAGCCAGTTTGTTTCCTCCGATGTACTGACTATGCCATCGATACCCCGTCTGCTCGCTGCACTCTTCAAACAAACGACCCCTCCTGAGGAAATGGAAATCATAACCCTGTGGAAAAAGAAATGGTCCCATTATTTACCATTTTGCTGCAGAATTATACAAAATATATACAACTGTTGGCACCGCTCACATGGTTGCACAGAGGTTTGCAGTAGCGCTTGTTGTTCACCGTGGCACACACCAGCCCGCCGTTATCGGGCACTTCAGCTTCATGGCACTTACTCGGCTCAGCACCCTGGCATTCTGTAAATACATCAATCAATATTTAACCAGTGAGGATCATTAAATATTACATTTCTTCTATTTAAAAACATAAATCCACTGTAGGTTTTATAAAAACCTGCATCTTTCTGCACAGTCAACAACTTCTGTATTCAGTAAATCTCAGGGTTACATGAAAAGCCACTTTGCAGTTATTACAATCAAGAGTCCATCTGTGAGTATTACACCACAACAGGATCTTAATCAGTGATGAGAGTTTTCAGCAGCTCGTAAACCAGTTCAGTTAAAAGTCTCCTCCTCTTCATCAGGAGTCACTGCAGCAGATACGAGTATTAAACTTTGGTTTCTGCATCACTGAAGTGCAGCTCAGTCTAATCTTTCACTGAAACAATTTGTACAATCACCAGATCTTAGATTAAATGATGATCCACTTCCGGTGAAATCATCGTGACATTTAATTTAGGAATTCACATTTAAAACACCTCAGCAAACTCAATCCTGATCGACCGGAAGTAGACCAAATAAAAACATCAACTATCAGAACACTCGTCATGTAACTTCTGTGTAAAACTACTCGTCTTCATTTTCCAGTTCATTGTGTCTGAGAGGGTGTCAGTTACCATAACTCAATAAAACCATCGAAAAGAGACAGAAATAACAACACACTTCCTATAAACCAGCGGTCTCCAACCTTTTTAGCACCACGAACCAGTTTGATGTCGGCATTATTTTCACAGACCGGACTCCAAGGTGTGGCAGATAAATACAGCGAAAATAAAATAACACGACCGGAATAAAAAAAACAAATCCCCTTTGCGAATAAGCTCTTAAAAGACGTTTGGTTTCTTTTACTCGTTTTAGCTAGCTTGCGGACTTATTTGTTTGGCTAACGTATCTGATCACGTGACCGAGAGAGTCGGAGAGAATCCGGTCGTTTTTCAAAATAAAACGTCTTCCAGACTAAAACGATCAATACAACGGGATTTATATAAATCATTAATTCTTTCTGCGCGGCCCGGTAACAAATGCGTCACGGACCGGTACCGGGCCCCGGCCACAAATACAGAAATATTAACTGTAAACATTGATGCCAACTGTATTCTTTAGTTTTTTAACCTTCAACCGACTGGTTTTTACAAAGATGCAATAAAGCACAGAATAAGAAAAAAATGAATGAATATAAATGATAGTCTCCAACCTCTCAGCTGTTCAACTGTACTGGAAACAAAAGGGCTTCAAAACATTAAAATTTATACCAGTGCTTGAGGGAACCTGAGATTCTGGAGGCGCCATCCAGTGGCCATCGAGAGTATTGCACTTTTTGGCACTTCATCCATTTCTATAAACAGTCTACGAGGAAAATGCACCACATCCATGAATACCTTTGAGCTGCTGTTTGTGTAAAGTGTCCGTCAGATTCCTCATGTGGACCAGCAATGCAGCCGTCTGCTGTACGCTCCAACCAGAGGGAGGAGCTTCACCACACTCTACTGCCTCCTGTTGGTTCATATCACACACAACATGCACTTTGATCCTCCTGACAGTGTTACGTGGACATGAAAGACACAAGCTAAAAATCTATGTATATATGAACAATTTAAAGTACATTTATGTGAAGCTTATTGGATGAACATTTACTTAAAAACAAAAACAAACCACAAATATGGAAACTGACTGTGATTATTTAATAATTTACCTTGATATCAGCTAACACACGCTGGAAGAGTTGAGTTTGCGAGCTGCAGTTTAGAGGCACGGTTTCATCTCGAGGTGAACAGGAAACCAAAACTGCAAAGCAAACATACACTGTGTAATATTTAACTTTTTAAAAATATTTCTGTTTTTTTTTACTGCATGTTTTCTTTGCGTGCTCTACTATATTTCAGACAAACATATAAAATTGTAACTTTACCTGCGAGCGAGAAGAGCCAAGCGATTCCTGCCTCTAACGCCAACATGGCCGATGAATTTGGGATTTTTCTGCCACAGAAATGAAGGAAACAAACATCTAACAGGTGAATTTATTGACTCAGTCTGTCGGGGAGCAAAGTTTACAGAGTTGCCAAATCCTCTGGTGTGCAGCCAAGACTGGAGAGTTCACAAACAGTCATTGCAACACTGTGTACAACCCAGTTTTATCTGCAGCAACTTTAAAAACAAACAACAACAGTAATATTTCCAGAAAGGAGGGAGGTGTGGCCGTCCTGTGTCTGTGCTGACGGGGAAGCTGGCGGTTCTGGTCTGTCTTCAAACAGGATGTCGTTACTACTACATCTTAGTCGTGAGCCCATTATGGAGCCAAATGTCACAATCACACACACACAATGACACACAGAGAGACACACAGCAGCCCATCACACACACTGTGACTCAGTGTCAGTCGGGAAGTTTGTGCCACGGAGGACGACTGCGTAAATAATTCACGGTGGATGTTATTCATTATGGATGTGTGACGATCTGGGAGCGGATGAATTATTGAAGCTTTTAGGAAGAGTGATTGAGCTCATTAACATGGAGATTTGCCTTTTATGTTTGATTTGAAGAACAAAGCTTAGTCCTCGAAAATGGACCCCGAGCACTGTTATCTTTTTTAAACCAACATATCCTCTACACACTCCCATCGTTAGCTTTCTTTTTTTATCTAATCTCGATGAAAATAAATGAAATAATAACTAAAGCTCATGTATATATAACATATCTGTGCACTGCGGTGCTCGGGAAGCTTGTTGTTTATTAGCATCAGCCTTTGTTAAATTGAAAAAGACATTTCCTGACACATGAAGGAAAATCACTGCATACAATAAAAATTTAATACATTTGGATATACTGAAGTTGACTGAGGACTGACATTGATTTTAATTGTCCAAAGTCATCGTCTTCATCTCCCGCTTATCCGGAGGGTCCGGGTCGCGGGGGCAGCAGCCTCAGCAGAGAGACCCAGACCGCCCTCTCCCCAGCCACTTCCACCAGCTCCTCCGGGGGGATCCCGAGGCGTTCCCAGGCCAGCCGAGAGATATAATCCCTCCAGCGTGTCCTGGGTCGGCCCCAAGGTCGCCTCCCAGTGGGACATGCCCGAAACACCTCCCAAGGGAGGCGTCCGGGGGGCATCCTTACCAGATGCCCAAACCACCTCAGCTCTCTCCTCTCGACATGGAGGAGCAGCGGCTCTACTCCGAGTCCCTGCCAGATGTCCGAGCTCCTCACCCTGTCTATAAGGCTGAGCCCGGCCACCCTGCAGAGGAAACTCATTTCAGCCGCTTGTATCCGAGATCTTGTTCTTTCAGTCATTACCCACAGCTCATGACCATAGGTGAGGGTTGGAACGTAGATCGACCAGTAAATCGAGAGCTTCGCCTTCCGGCTCAGCTCCCTCTTCACCACGACGGACTGGTTTAGTGACCGCATCACTGTGGACGCCGCCCCAATCCGCCTGTCGACCTCCCTTGAACAAGATCCCGAGATACTTAAACTCCTCCACCTGAGGTAGGACCTCACCCACGACCTGAATCGGGGGCCTACTTGAGTAACTTTTTGAAAAAAAGTACTTCTATGAGTAGTTTTACTGCACCATACTTTTTACTTTTACTTGAGTAGTTGTGTGAAGAAGAAACACTTCCTCTGCTACATTGAGCTACACCCCAGTTGTTACTTTGTATTTAGATGCACAGGGATACCTCGACTTACGAGTTTTGCAGATACACTGCCCGCCACTAGCTAGCACTGTCAACAACACAACATCCACCCAGCATCTTACTCATTGAGTTTACCTGCGTTTACAAACCTGTAGCTTTAAGAAGGGGATTGTGGGTAATCCCTGAGTGACGTATGAGGAAGTGTGGATTTTGTTTCTGAATCACTTGCGTAAAGATCTTAATCATGGAACGAATTAACCCTTTAACCTCAAACATTTAGCTGCTGACAGGAAGTAATTCTTCGGCTATTTCTGCTAGCGACGTGATTCCAGCTGATTCTGAAAGCAGCAGAGCATCTGTACACTACCGTGATTTAGGTAATATGAACGCTGCACATCACGGCATGATTCCATTCCCCTGCATTACTGCTGTAATTAATGTAATATATACAAGCCGCACCACTGGTCGGCTTTCAGGATCAGCTGGAATCACGTCACTGGGGCAAATGGTTGAGGAATTATGGTAAATTGATTTATGCTAGCCACTCACAGTCACACGCCACATCCC
This sequence comes from Pseudochromis fuscus, assembly GCA_900323345.1. Lineage (NCBI taxonomy): Eukaryota > Metazoa > Chordata > Actinopteri > Pseudochromidae > Pseudochromis > Pseudochromis fuscus. Next base: position 3,389 of record OOFC01003124.1, on the reverse strand, counting down.
AGACATAATTTATATACTTTGAGCTGTGCGGTCTACTTTGAAAATCGGAACCAGTTTGTTTCAGATTTGTTTGATGGAAGAACGTTAATAAAAACAAGGTTGGACTCGACTGAGATGATTAAAATATTTTGCGAGCTCAATGGCCGAGTCCGAGACAAGTCCGGGACATCAAAATAACATCTCAAGTCCGAACTTGGACTCAAGTCCAGTACTACAAGTATTACAGCCTTGCTCAGATCCTTTTTAGAACCACAGGAGAGCAGGTTCTAGAAAAGTGGAACCAGGTACCAGGAACTTTTCCCTGATGGAAAAACCCAGTCAGACCGCTGGTACCACGAGGTGGAAATGTTAATCTGACACGGGATGCAGTGCATCTTTCTCTCGTGATGTGATGACATCACAGGTGAACGGGAAGAAACAAACTTGCGTGAACTCACAAATAGATACAACATTTGTGTCGCGCAAGTTCGAAACATTTTAACTTGATTAACAAATTCGTGTGATGTCGTATCACTAATCCCTTGACCTCATCGAACAACAAAGGGGGAGGAGCTTATCACCACCGTCCAGATCTTCAAGACATTAACTCTGTAGGAGGATTAAAGTGAGAAGGGGCGGAGCTTCTCTTCTCGTCTGGGACTTCACCAACAGGTAGAAGCAGCAATATCTATGATCACCATTGTCGATGATGGAAGTGGCGGTTGACGTGGTTACCAGGAGGAGTGCTCCTATTGGCTGTTACTCGTGTGTGGTGAAATCACCAGTACACATCTCGAGGTGAGAAAAGGCGTCGTGTTGAGTCTCCAGAGGGTTCCTGAGACGTGGAAGACGTCCAAGGTGTCCAAGGACTACAGAACGGTGGCGCTGACGTCCAACGTCATGAAGACCCTGGAGAGACTCGTCCCGAACCAACTCAGGCCCTTGGTCAAACCCTTCCTGGATCCACTGCAGTTCACCTACCAGCCCAGACTGGAAGTTGAGGACACCATCATCTACCTCCTGAACCGTGCCTCCACCCACCTGGACCTGGGAGGGTGATGTGTTTGGAGCTGATCCTGGATCTGAGAAGGGATCAGACACCTGTGACCCCTGTCTCCATTGGTGGGGACAGTGTGGACACTGCAGAGGATTACAACTACCTCAGAGTTTACTTGGACCATAACCTGGACTGGGTAAGGAACACTGAAGCCTCTTCAAGAAGGACCTGAGTCGTCTTTACTTCCTGAGACGACTCACGTCCTTCAACATCTGCCAGTTGTTGCTGTTGCATGATGGGACAGCAGACTCAGGGGAGGGGCCAACAGACGGGTCCACAGGGGTCAGTGGTATGGGTGGGATGTAGTGGGAGTGGAGCTGGACTTCTGGAGACTGTGTCCACCAGGAGGATGCTGGGTAAACTAGCCGCCATGTTGAACAATGCCTTCCATCCACTCCACGACCTGCTGGTCAAACAGCGGAGTTCACTGAGGACCAGGCTCCGCCCACCAAGAAGTTCCACAGAACGCCACAGGAAGTCACTCCTCCCTGTAACCATCAAACTTTTAAACTCCTCCCACCCACACTCAGAGCCAGAGGGCGGATCCTGGACTCTCTGTAGATATCTTACTTTACTCTGAGAGAGGAAGACGAGGAGGAGAGAGGAGGAGGAGGAGAGAAGGGGAAGAGGAGAGAGGAGGAGAATATAAAGAAAAGGAGATTGTGCAGTGTGTATGATGACCAGCAGAGGGCAGCAGAGCCAATGAAACAGTAACACACTTCTCTTGTCTGACAGATTTTTAAGTAAAAAAAATCCCATCAACTAAGAAAAGAAACTAATACAGATGTGTGTGTGTGTGTGTGTGTGTGTGTGTGTGTGTGTGCGCGCATATAGGCAGTGCAGTGTAGTGTAGCGTTTCCTCTTCCTCTCTCTTTCTTCTCTCGGTCTTTTCTGTCCGGGGAATTGTTCTCAACGTCCACAAACAC
>OOFC01003119.1:8515-22123 GCA_900323345.1 Pseudochromis fuscus | reverse complement strand
TTTTTACAAGCTAGCAAGCTCCGTGCCGCCGATACATTTAGCCTCGTCACATCAGACCCGGTCAGAGTGGACCACATGAAACTGTTTGAATAAATTCAATAGTAGCTTATAGACAGGTGCACTCAAGAGTCCAGAAAATACGGTAATTTACACCAGTCATGCAACAAGTGCTCAAACCTGTACGTAAATGAAAGCTGGTACAACAATGTAAAGATGCTACAACTAAATGTCTTTCAAATCCTACTAAAGTATTGCAGTATTTTTGTTGTTGTTGCTGTTTTTTTGCAAATTTTTAGCTAAAATGTCATAGGACTCATTCTGCAGGGTAATGTGTTACTAAAAATTAACATTATTAGTTTTTATAATGATTAATTAAAGTACTCTGTTTCTCTAGTAGTTGGTCAAGTTGGAGCTCAGTTTAAATAATGTAGTCAGGGAGTTTAGTCCAGGGGTCTCAGACCGAGGGACGTGGTCCTTTCTAAGGGTCACAAAGAAAACCTCAGAGTGTTTAGATTAAAGAAGAAACAAGCTCTGACTGTGTGCAGGTTTTTTCATTTACTCTCTGGGAGGTTTAAAGTTTACTGGTTTAGTTTAACTCCTGAAAACATCTGCACAGGTAAGAAGGTGGGCAGGATACAATAAGTAGCTGGATTGTAGCTTGTGCCTGGGCTCTCTGCTTGCTGATAGTTGAAATGGAAAATCTTATTATCTAAAGGAAATATAAGTAAATTAAATTAAAGTTTCCAAACAAATGCAGTTTTGTACAATGTTTTACTCTGAACTGTTTGGCAATGAAAGTATAAAGAAGTCAAAATGAACTTCATTTTGTTGGTTACTGCCTTATTTAATTATGTGGATTAAGTCAACTAACTGAATATCAACTACAGATTTAACTTTAATTAGTTTAACATTCAACCCTTACAATTAGTTTTATCTTTATTCTGTAGATATACATTTTAATGCAGTTTAAACAGCTTCGTAGGGCAGAAGCGTATCTTGTCTGGTGACGTCAAACTTATTAGACTTCCTCTATTTTAGCTGCCAGAAGAAGCTACTACACAAGACAGATTTCTAATTACACAAAGTCACAAAGCTTGACAAACACAATCAGTTTCTCATTTCTTGCTGAAGGCAGGTTTGTCCATGGAAACAGATTGTGTGTGTCTGTGGGTGACTGGGTTTTTCTTAACCTTGTGCACCCTTGTTAAACTGGGAGCATCACCCACCTCTTCTTCTCTCACACACACACACACACACACACACACACACATACAGTTTCACAGTGTTGTCTAATTTATTGCTCTGTTTATCTTCACATCTGTTTAGCCTGACAGGGTTGTCGAGAGTTTACGGGGTCTGTCAGTTTCTGGAAGCAGGTGTGAGTGTGTAGTACACCCTCTTTGCGGTCTGCATGTATGTACGTGGTCGCACTGCGGCATAAATGTGACACATTTATATAATGAAGATGTTGTGGCGTGGCGACTTGTCTTTCTTGGCTCTGCAGCGAGAACACAATGCTGGAATTCCAGGCACGCTGATATCAACTTCCTGTGTTTTCAACCCATCGCTAGGTACGCCTTCCTGTCCGATGAGGCTGAGGAGCAGTTTGACATACGCCGACTGAGTCACGATGCCCGCGAAGATGCTCAGGCGGTAATCGATTTGGCCTTGGCTGTGGCGAGGGGAAGGCGATTTGATCAAGCAATCTGGGCTTTTTTAAAAGTATTCTGCCACAAAAACAAACAAAAAAAAAAACAGTCACATTCCTCGGCCTCAGTGTCACCATCAGAGGACTATATTGTTGTTTGGGTAGTGAGTGAAAGAGATTCATATTTATCCTCATCAGGAGAAATGAAAATCAGAGGAGATAGAGAAATAGATTTGGACGGAAAGACCAGAGTGGCCGTGTGGTCGTCTGCGTACAGCGTGTCCCTGTCCTTTGTCGTACATAAAAACAGGAAAATAAAAACACTGGAAGGTGTAGGGAGTGTGTGCCGTCACACGGATGCTTGTGTAACCTCCTGTTCAAAGGCCTCCTGTTTCCTTACGACTGTACATCGGGGGGAACCCAGAGCAAACTGAATCACAGACAGATCATCAGATATGTGGACAATACAGTCTGGACGGGAAGGTACGGTTTATCAGGGCAGTGTAACATCAACCCTTTTCTTTCTTTTTTCTTAATGGATAAGACCTGATGCTTTTTCATCAGTGTTCAATAAGTGTAAATATTGATTGTTTTAATTTTGCAGGGGTTCATATTCACAAACTACAAGATGAGAAAATGAATGAAACATCAGAGCTGCTCCTGTTTTGTATTGAAGAAAGATCCCGGACGTCTCCCGCATGTTTAACTGCTTAATTTCACACACACAAACTTGTTCTCATGACTTAATAGGACACAGATTTTATTAACTCTCTAAAGTTTCTCCCAAACTGTGACCATAGCTACTATAAAACTCACTCAAACCCTGACTGTGTACACCTGGATACTGAGTGTCGTCTCTAAAATGCCCACATGGTAACTGCAAAGACATTTATGTCCAAATCCTCCCAATTTTCAGACATATTAAAGCGCACAGGAAATCTAAATTAGACAACAGAAAGATGCCAGTACAGAAATCTAATTGACTTTGGCTGCAGCTTTTTGCATTGGGCAAGAAAGAAATCTCAGTTCAGTCAGAGGCTAAAAATACAAAACAGTAAATCCCACCACTGTTAATGTTATGTAACATAATTTGACTGGAACTAACTAATGGTAATGATTGGGTCACGGGTCATTATCAGTTTAGTCTTTGTTAAATTGTTCGTCCGGTGAGTGGGTTCATTATATTGTTCCAGTGGCTGTTTGCTGCTTAGGTAACATTGTTGTTGAGACCCAACAAGCCATATCATCCTTTAAGGTCAGTCAGTCAGCTATGAACCGTCCCCGCGTCCTTAGTCACAGTCACTGGTCCCTCAGGGACACTCCCACGCCACCATGGTGTTTGACCCCTGTGTGCAGGCCTGTGTGTGTTTGTCACAGTCAACAAGCCCTCCACACACGCCTCTTCCCTGCTTTTTGTTTGAAGTCCGCAGGGGGTGGGGAGCTGCACGGACACCCGAGGAAAAAACAGGCATCCCACCTGGATGGTGAATTTGGAGATGGCGTGCTGTTTAGAAGTAGTACGCCTGTGTGAGATTGACAGTAGAGCAGCTGGAAGTAATGCATGGATACTTGAATACATACTGGCTTTAAGGCGTCACATAAGGGGGGGTGGGAGGAACAGATGTTAAACGGCTTTCTGTACAGACACAATCCCGTCTTTGTGATTTATGCATATTATGTTAAGTCAAGACAAACAGGGCTTATTTATACGTACTCCCCGCGACTCTCTTCACTCTTAAATATGAGGACATTAGCATCCATCATGCTTCAAAGTCATTCCTCGTACAATCTCATTTTGACGCCAGACCAGATGACTTGTTGGCCCGATAACTCGCTAGCATAGCGATGCAGCTGGCTGCTGAGTTGGGGAGTTTTTGCAGCCAAGAGTCAAGTGGGTAATTGTGAAAAACAAACTACAAAGAGAGGGTGCGTGCCAGAGTTCACCTACAGTACATCAACTTTTTTTTTTTTTTTCATCCTTTTCGTTCCCTTTTGTCAGATTGAACGAACCTCACTGTGCATCACCGGCACTAAACGCTCAATACAAAGCAGGGGTGAACTCATGTGAATCTAAGAAGTCAGTATGTTGTCTCTGGAGAGGTGAAGACGTTTTGTGCGGACACAACAATTCAAGCAGGCGTAAATGAATTGACCTGAGTGGGTGGCGTCATGATAAAAGTTTGGCTTTGTACTTGTAATTTCTTAAGTGTCCTTCAAAGGTATTTAAATGAATCATTCAAGACCCTGAAATATAGGAATAAAAACACAAAACAAATCAGATTCAAGCGCATTAGCTTCTTATACCCATATGAAAATAGCATTATGTGGCAAAGTTATCACAAACATTCTCTTTTTCCATCATATCTTATAATAAAACAGACAAAAAATAAGTAACAGTTGTAAATCGGCATTAAAAAAAACATACAAGCCATGGTTTTCAATAACTTAAGATGTTTGGCTGATCTTTGAGACAGATTTGCATGGGCAGTGTGTTTCTACATATTGTTACTAATGGAAAGCAAACAAAATAACATCTGCATTTGCAAAGTTTTTTTAAATGACTAATTATTGGTGTTTTGACCCTTTGAGTTTTCTGTAAGTGGACATGTACAGTGGGGGCGCTTATAGAAAATACTTTTCAAGGGGAGTTTGTTTCTGCCAAAACATAATTGGAGGGAGAGAGACATCTCTCCATCAAAGAAACAGACAGAGATACATGACACTAACACACACTGCACCACACAAAACAAACACACATGCACGCACTTCTTTGACATGGAAGTTAAACACTGCATGGGAGGTCACAGAAGGTTTTGATCTTTTTTTTTTTCTGAATTGTTCGGTCTTTCTGTTTGAACCACCCAGCCACAGACAGACCGGACCTGTTGTGTACACTGTATCTCAGCAACATCTTGTTTGCAGTATTTGTATAAAGAGTTAATCCACAGTAACGGTAGAGAAAAATAAATAAGAAACATAGCACACAGTCAGGTCACAGGTTCTTGTTACACCTGTGATGAGATTCAGAAACCTCCGTAATGCAACACAATGTTTTTGTCCTCTGACTGCACCTGTGTCATTCCAGTGTTTGCAAATGAGTTAAATACACGTAAATATGGTTAAAGAGAGACCATCAATGTTTTAATGAGCTAATAAATGATATCACACATGAATATTCTGCTGTTGTCTGTTGTTCATCCAATCACAACAGTCCAATTTTTGTTAATTTTTCCACAAAATGCTCTAATCTGACTGTGGTTATCACAAAATCAAGGCTCTCAGCAACAAACTTTAAACCCCATGTAGACTTGGTTCTGTCAACTTTTTAATGCAGTTTCTCTCTGCTGATATCAAAACAAGGTTCCAAGTAGAGTTTCGAAATTGCACTATTTTCCACAGTTCTACAGCGACGCAGCTTCAATCCCACACCGGCGCTCTGCTCGCACACAATTTGTAAGTCTTTGGGTGCCACTTGTTACTTCATACCATCAAACTGTCGTAGAGGCAAGTGTTCTCTAGAAAAGGTCCACCTATTCCATCTCCTTACTCCATCCAGGTGTAGTTACAGGTTCACCAGACAGTCATTAGTAGTGTTACTGAGGAGATCTCACGGGACGAGCAGGTTACTGACGAATGAATAAATACTTAAACGAAGGGAAGGCTTCACCTCTGGATTATCCACAAACTGCACCACTTTGTGTCCCTGAGGGGGGAAACAAACGGATGTGCTTTAAACAGAACGCATGCACCACATGAATCATCCCATTTTGATTGTTGCGTGGGCTCACCTGGGTTTATTTCATCTCTACATTAACATCGCTCTCATAGCTGCCTTGCTGATCCGTTTGCGATTCTTCCGCATCCGTCTCCTTGTTTGGTTTGGACGAGCATGCAGCCTGGGCCCCGCTGGAGCCGATGGCTTCTGTGTAGTCGTTGTAGATGTTGTTGTCTCTGTAAGAAAAGAAGCTACATGTTACAGAAAACCTATTACTGTTACTTTTGTGACTTAATTCAGTTCCTATTTTTACCTCAAAGTACAAAATGCTGCGTATTACCTGGTCTGTGTGTTGTTGTTTGCAGATGATGGTGATGTTTACCATGCAGGTGATGCTGGCTGTCTTTCTCCTGTTCCCGCTTCATCTGCTGCTGTCTCAGTATCTCCTTCTCTTGGTCCAACCTCTTGTGGAGAAGCAGAAGCTCTATTTTCTCTTCCTCCAGTTTTGCCTCCTCGAGCTGTAATATCCTCTCCTCCTCTGGGGTCTCGTTCTCTCTCCGTCTTGTCTGCTCGCGAGGTTCTGGGTTTGGCTCTTTGGTGGGTCGGAACCTGCTCCCAACTCTCTCCACAACAATGTCCTCTGTCGGACTGAAGCTGGTTTGAGGATTTTGAGTAACAGGGTGAGATAAACCACTTGTATGGACCTGTGAATGTTTGGATTTGTCTTCTTGCCATATTGGGCTGTGTGTTTGTGTCTCTTTGTTTCCCTCGTTTACTTTCCCTTCGGTACGGTTGAACAGCAGCCCGTCCCCATCTTCAACCAGCTTGTTCTTTGCCTCATCATTATCCACTGAGGAGACAGTTTTGTTGTCATCTGAGACCCCACCATCCTTCCCCTCCACACTCTCCTGGTTCTGAGCTTGATCTTTAGTCCCAGGAAGCCTGGTGGAGTTATGAGCCCAGTGTGGAGCAAAGAGAACAGCCTCTCCGGGCTGAGACGTGTCCTCACCAGCAAGACTGTACCCTTCCCCGGGCTGAGTGAAGGTGTCCCCTCTGGGGCTCCAGTGCTGCTCCAGGAGATCCTCTAGGTTGGTCCTCTGGTTGTGCTTCAACTCATCCCACTGGTGGAGGTCATCCTTGGAGTGCACCTTGCCCTGGACAGAAAAATAAAACAAAAAATTGAATTCACTTTAATTGGTAAATCAGTTCTACCTACAGTACAGTCAATTCAGGGTGAACGCTACAAGTTGCATGCAATACAAGCATTAAGTGCACAGATCGGATCACAGGTTCTTGGTATCATACTGCAATAATCAAGGTTTAATTACCGTATTTTCTAAAAAGCCGCTACTTTTTTTGCGACGCTTTAAACTTAAACACCGGTGTTTTTTCATGTATCGGCAGCACCAAGCTCGTTAGCTTTTTACAAGCTAGCAAGTGCTGTACCGCCGATACATTTAGCCTCATCACATCACACCCGGTCAGAGTGGACCACATGAAACTGTTCGAATAAATTCAATAGCAGCTTATAGACAGGTGCGCTCAATAGTCCGGAAAATACGGTAATGATATAACTTGGTTGATATGCAAACCACATAGCAAAACTTAACACTGCCTTTATTTCTGCCACACCCTCTTTACATTGTCATAGTCAATATTGTCATTATTTAAATAAATGTAAGGTCACAGTGTTTTTGCATGTGTAAGATATGCAGTATATAAAGTACATATTCTTCCAGTGTTGTTTGTACCTGTCCCTGTACATGTCCCTGGCTGAGAGTCTGGTTTCGATGCAGGTGGCTGTGCTGCCTGCGAGAGGATTTTTTCTTGGGCGCTGGAGGACGTGGAGCGGGCTGACACCTGCACTCCACATGGTCCACCACTGACACCACTGCTTTAGCGTAAGTGGGTCTTTTGTTGATGTACTCAATCTTCATGACCTGGAGAGTTTGAGAAGACAATGAGAGTCACAAGAATAATTTTCAGTTTTACACAAACACAGATTGTGTAGCCTGTTATGTGTGTTGTTGTTGTTGTTGTTGTTGTTTACCTGCAAGTATCTGGTGTGTGTGACCACGGGGACACACTGCAAGCTTTTGGTGTTGCAGCAGCCGGAGCAGCGCTGCACCTCCACACACGGGGGCCATAACAAGAAGTTAGCGTTGCTGCGGTCCAGCATCGCCCTGGTGACCTCAACCACCTCTGTCCGAACTTTACACAGAGCCTGCTGGGCTGGCTGGGCCTCTAAGGGATGAGGTAGGAAGAAGCATGAGTATTAGCAATACTATTATATTTACCGTATTTTCCGGACTATTGAGCACACCTGTCTATAAGCCGCTATTGAATTTATTCCAACAGTTTCATGTGGTCCACTCTGACCGGGTCTTGCTAGCTTGTAAAAAGCTAACAAGCTTTGTGCCGCCAATACTGAGCCACACCTGTGTTTAAGCCACAGGGTTCAAAGCGTCGGAAAAAAGTAGTGGCTTATAGTCCGGAAAATACGGTATTTATTTACCATCTAAGGAAGTTATGCTTCCCCCACGATGGTTGGTTGGTTTTGCAGCATTACAGGAAAAGGACTGAGTAGTAAATAGTGTTGTAATTTCACCACAAGAGGGCAACAGTGTTCAGTGCCTTGGATTATGCTTTGGCAGAGGTTTTTGCCCTCTGATTGCTTTGTAATTTATTTATGGGACTCTTTATGATTCGCAACACATAGCTAAACTTTTCCAAAGCATTAAGAGTGGAGCATCTGGCAAATATGAGAAGAGAGGGAATTACTTTAAGTTCTGTTAAGCTTATTCATTCATCCGCTCCCATAGCTCGTTTGCATGTATTTATGTGATAGTACAACACCAGCTCTTGTCACTGAACAAGCAGGCAGATTATAATACAAAACTCTTGCATTTCAAATGAGAGCATACGCTAGACCTTCTTCTTATTGGACTTGGTTGATTATTATTGCATAGCATTAAAGTATTTGATTCCTTTTTTACTTGAGAAAACATTTTACTATTCAACTCAACTGTGCTGATTCTCAGAGGATGACATACACGGACACACATGAGATATTCATTGTGTTTTACACAAAGATTAATGTAAGGCCATTAGTGTCTCTTCATGGGAGAGGGAAGCCGACAAAGTCACCCAGACTGTTGTAGATTGATGTCTACTGATTCAGACATCTGCTTTATCATAATAATGGGGGAAAAAAAGGTTAACGGGAAGGATTTTGGTGTGTCACTAAAACCATACTTGTCACATTAATCAACTCACAGGAAGGATGACTGAACACGCCCCCAGTCCTCTGCTAATGAGGATTGAGTGTTTCTAAATTCATGAAGAAAATCAGGAATTCTTCAAGGCAGCACTAAAACCTGAACAGATACTTATTTATCCTCATGAAGAAGATATTTTTTAAACATGTGAGCAGCATGAGGGTTAGGTTTCAGGGATATAAGAGAAAGTCTTAGGAAGGAATCCACTATTTAAATTAAAAGGAGAGGGGTGGGTCAGCTCACCGAGGCTCCTTGGTAGTCTATGACCTCCGTTGGCTGCAGAAGTCTCGTCCTCCACGTCTGAGACAAAACAATAAACACGTACAGCGTTTGACTTATGTAAACATACCCAACGAATTATGCACGGCCTGTTTTTGGCGTGTGGTGCTGTGTATTGTTTTCCAAGGCCTTCTAGCGCCCTCTGCATGTGTAGAAATAAAACATGAGGTTCCTGCATGTGGGTGTGCACGACAAGATAGAAAAAAAGAGGGAGCGGGAGGATGTGGTGGCACTTCTGAGTCACTGAGACCTAGTTTTTACACATTTATAATTCATTATTACACCTATTATTTTAAACTTATTTTAGAGTACTAGATGGTTTAGGGATTACAAATGAAACTCCCTGTATGTAAATGGTTCTCTTTACATTTACAATACTTCAGTAGAAATGTACACAGTAGAAAGCGTGTTGGTATCCCCAGTTTCAGTGCATGCATTAAGAGAAATATTGTAAAGTGCTGCTCTTTACCTACGGAGTCAGAGAGGAGCAGCAGCTGAAGGTCTTCTATGGAGGAGATGGGGCTGTTTCTAACCAGCTCCACCAGGGCTGCAGGCAGAGCGTCCCCCTGAAACACACAACAACACATATTCATTAACATAAGTAAGAAAAATAACACTGAGCATGATCAGGAAAAAAGGGGAAAAGATGATGCACATAAACCTTTCCACGAAGCTTGCATGGCTATAAAAAAAATGCCCATTTGGGATGGTTAAATAAAAAAAAAGTTATGACCGTTTTATCAGTTCACAGTGTTCCTTAACATGATGCCATAGTAAAAAAACCCTAAACCAAGCAATAGCTCTACATTGTGATTCTATGGATTGACTTAGGGTTAAACCCCCCCCTCACCCCCTCGGTCATTAATGGCTAAAAGACAGCCAGGGAGGGGGAGAATTAACCAAAGCAGACACACAATGGTCACTAAGATTGGGGTGAATGACTATTGGCGTTGTGTCTTCTCATCTGCTAACATTTAGGGGTCAAAGGAGCAAAGGAAGGAGTCAGGAAGTGGGGGAAGGAGTGATACAGAGAGGATGAGAGTAGGGAGGTGGATCTGAAAAAAAAAAAAAAAACTAGGAATAATGGATGAATAAAAGACGGGTTTAAATGATGCGGATCAGACGTGGGTCGAGGGACTTCCTCACGTTGATTTAAATGCTGTGGTTGAGGTTCACTTGCTTTGTCATCTCATGGAGACCAATGAAAGTGGCCTAGAGGGGGTGGATGTGATCTGTGTGGGCGTTAACTGAATGGGTTTGCATCTGGAAATATATAAAGTATTTGAAAAGTTGCAGTAGCTGTAGCTGTGTGTACGATTCCCATCAAGCTGTGAAGAATACAATGAATGTCAACGGGAAGCAGGTTTTAGCCAAAGGAAGCAGCCATCCATGCGTGAATATGTATTCTCACCCTGCCCACACTGTTTGCCATTGACATTCCCCCATTGTTGGTTTTCTGTTCAGCAGGGAAATGCCTGCTGTATTACACTTGCATCTCTGTTGCAGCGCTGCCCGATGCCCCTGAGGAGTCGTCATGATTATTTCCTCCCTTTTGCCGATGGAGCAAACCTGGCTGCCTGGCTAATTGTGTCTGATGTTAATTATAGGAATGTGTGCCTTTGTTCACGGTGGTGCCTGCTGTCATGACAATTTGTGTCTGAGCAGGAAATATTAAATAAACACCTCAGTCCCGATAAACAAAGCAGATGTAAACAGATGCAAACTGGACACGGACAAACGTAAACACACATCGATAATGTTTAATGTGCAACTGCGGGGTGAAGATGATATTACATTCAATTTATCAACATAATAAAATTGCTGTTTATGGGTGAATTTCATATGATGTGTAACTCAACGTGTGAAAAGATAATATTAGAGAGCATAGGTACAGCAGAGGGTTTTTTAATTTGAAAGAGCAAATGAACAGCTCATGAAAACAAAATGTTAATACCAGAAATGAGTCTAATACCCGAGAGTCAGAGCAAACTGTGCCTCAGCATCCAGCTGCATCTGGAGCCTGTTTCAAATAATGGGCTTCTGCTGATGAAGCAGTTATCTCTCCACAGCTGTTAGACACCACAGACTTTCTGCTGTACCACTTTTTACAAACTGTGTTTTATAACTAAGCTACTGTCTTTACATTAACCTCCTACTTATGGCGAATACCATATATACTTATCTGCTATTTAGCTACTTTACTTTAACCCAAAAACAGAAATTTGAACATATCCTGTCCCCTGAAGCTACGTCCCGTCCCCTGGAGGACTGTTGGACACGTTGAGGAATGCCAGGTACAGCGGTCAGGGGAGGAGAGGGAACATCTAATCGTACATAATTAGGGGGTCAAGTTTGCTGCCGGCACAGCACATGTGTGAGATTTCACATGTACTTCCTGGAAGTGTGCCTACACGTGCACAATACAGGCAATTTAATTCCCTCCATTGTCATAATTTACCTGTTAATTTGGAAAGGCGCCCGACAGAATTAAGGATAATTACGTCAGCTAAAACTAAAAGTCTGTGTGTGGTGGTCTTTCACTGCATATGCTTATTATAGATTTATACATTATAACCACTTCACACATAAGCAGACACAAGACTAAATGTTTACTAAACAAATAAATCCTCACATAATAATGTACTTTTTATAAGGAGCATAATTAAGCCTGCAGTCTTTACGATTCCCCAGCTGCCGCACTATAAACTTTAAAATTAGACATGGGGAATTCCTGGTTGTATACCTCAAAGCCTTTGTAACCTTCTCCCTCTAAAACATTTTGCCTGTCAAAATCTGAGTTTTCTTTTATATGTGCTGCCTACACATGCTATAAAATGAAAGGACAACTTGATGACAGGAATTTCAAGTCCTTCATCGCACCAAGGTTTTGGTAGAAATTTGCTTTTATGTGAGGGCGTCATAGTGATAGGAGACTACATACATGCAATTTTATGTACAGTGTTTTTTCTAGCATGTGTAGACGTTCCTCAGTGTTTCAGACCCATATCACTCCATCAGCCTGAAGAAAGAAAACGAAGGCAAAATGGTTGTGCCTTCTTTTTTTAAACTTCTACTTCCTATGATTGACTTGTTAACTGTGTGTTTTTAACCCTATTTAACCCGAGTGACTAACATGAATCGCCTGAGTCAGAAACACAGATAAAATCTGTATGGAAGAAAAAAACTGATAATATCAAGACTTCACGTCAGCAAAGGAGGCGAGATTTGTTCAAAAATGAACATTGTTGTCTGGGTCAAGTCCCACTTGACCTAGACAAGACCTTGGGTTGAGTTTGGTCTTCCTGTTTGACCTCAGCAGATGGTCTGACTTTACCCATCTATCTCTTGAAGAAAAAGATACATTTCACAAAAAAAGGCTGAGACACTGCAACTGTTGTCTCCATAATGTAATATATGACAATGATAGGTGTGATTCAATGTATCACACAATAATGTGGAGATTACTCTTTTATTTCTCTTTCTTATTCTCACTGACTGAGTTATGGCTGCACTCAACATCTGGACCAGCATCCATGAATGCCCAACTTCAGCACGTGGAGCATCCAGCTGTGAACGAGCCCATCATGGCAGCCTCTGGTTCCTCGCACATCACCCGCAGACAATGACCTCTGCATGTGTCTGCCCCTGGGCATCCATTCATAACGCCAGTTAATGGGAGGAATAATAGTTATTTTCTGTAGGATCCCACCGCTTCACATGGAAACAGGGAGAGACTGAAAATATAGTAGGTGCACTTATTTTAGTGTTGTTTTTTACATCACATGACCTGATTATTGGTTTATCTGTTAGTGCAAAGTTTACACAAATGTTTAGGTGACATAAACACACAGCCCACGTAAGCTGAACATTTTTTGGTGTGTTAAGTCAAAAAGTTGAGAGTTTTTTAGTTAATTATACCAAGATTGACAGCCTAATTAGCACATATGTTGTAATAGCTGAGCAAATAAAAAACAATATTGGTGTTATGCAGTTGTAATCCTACTTAATAAAATTACTTGTGTTCACTTTGTTAACAAAAGTATTTGGCCGTGTTAACATAAAATTGCATCAATGTACCATTTATAACCATTTTTTAAGTACAAATAAATTGACAACTATTGGTGAAAGCAATATCAAATGTATGTTTGAACAATAAAAGTTGTATCACTGTGCAATTAAAAAACGCTCTGACAAAAACTTCCAGTCAAACGAGGATTTGACACCGTTAATTTGTGTGAACTCAAAACTTTCATGTTGTTGTAGCTAGATGTTTATGTGCACATGGTATCCAATAAACATTTAAGTAGAGTGAGTGAGGTGGAAATTTACAGCGTACTCAGGATCAAAAAGAGAAGAAAACAAAAGAATATGAAGATATATGATGGTAAACATAATGCTTATATAGAGTTTAAATACATTAATTAGCATATATACCTTAAGTGTTTCATCATAGGGCTTTAGGTTTTGATGTAATACGTGTCTAATGCAATATGCGACTACTAATATGTGTCACTAAAAGTAATAGTAACGGTAAAGTATTCATTAAAAAGTTTTTGCAGTGATGCTAACTCACCTCGGCTACTCCAAACCGCAGACACGCCGCCAGCAACGCGAGCAGCAGCTGTACCCACGAGCTCATCTTGCTGCCCAGCCTCGAGCCTCTGCGACGGACCGGGCATTTATGGAAG
>OOFC01003115.1:2124-25568 GCA_900323345.1 Pseudochromis fuscus | reverse complement strand
GGGAAAACCACTAAATAGATCGGTTTAATGTACAATAACAGCGCTTTAGTGCAACGTTAACATTTTATTTGAAAAGGTCCGCCGAAAAAAACGTGCGCTCTGAGCGCCCGGTCAGTGAACAGCTGACAGAGGTTGTAGCGAGAGCTCACGTCGGAGGAAAAGCGCAAATGAGGCAGAGAAACCGTCAACATCTTCCCGACAGTCCACCATCACTGGGGCGTTTATGAAGCAAACTAAGTAGAAATGTGATAGTGCCAAATGGTGCGCACTCACAGACGGTGTAGTTCGCTACATCGCTAAAGAGATGCAGCCCTTTAACACCATCGTAAAGCCGGCATTTCGATAAATGTTACAAACATTTGACTGGCGGTACGAATTGCCAGGAAAAACTGCCACAAACGGCAATTCCTGTACAACAACATAAAAGAGTGAACGTTTATTTATCTTCAAAAGGGTATACTTGCATTATTATACCATTATTATTATTGTTATTATTATAGTTGAAAAATTGTATCAAAACGGCAATATTATCGTTTATCGCAATGATTTTTGGGACAATTTATCGTCCAGCAAAATTTGTTATCGTGACAGGCCTAGATGGATGTATAGATGGATGTATAGATGTATAGATAGATAGATAGATAGATGGATGTATAGATGGATGTATAGATAGATAGATAGATAGATAGATAGATAGATAGATGGATGGATAGATGGATGTATAGATGTATAGATAGATAGATAGGTAGATGGATGGATAGATGGATGTATAGATCAATAGATGTACTTTCTAGATCCCTAGAAATCCTTGAATAGTTTGAAGCTGAATAACTTGCTGAACGTCCGTATTGAGGAAGAAAGACGTTGTTGTTAACATGACAATAATATTAAAGTCTTTGTCTCAGAGAACAACTTCCTCTTTTCCTCCCAGGTGCTCAGGAAGTAAAGTTACTGTGAGTCAGAAAATAACATGCAGTGCAGTGTGTGCAGTGTCGCTGTGTTAAACACACAAAATCACAATAACTGCTGGAAAACATGGAGTGAGCTGTAATCAAACTGCTGGGTGTATAAGTTTACTGATGCTGAGAGTCGCTACAGTACAGTCCCTTCACTGCTGTGTTTTAGTCAGAAAATAAACACGTGTTAAAAGTTGATATTTACCACACAGACAGATGAGAGCCAGCAGCCGACATGCAGTCAGTGTCCAGCACATGATGACATGAAGGAGTCAGATATGGAGTGTGTGTCTCTGCCGTCCTGAGGATGTTGTGAACGAGGAGAAGAAGTGTGTGTGTGTGTGTGCAGCAGAGTGTGTGTGTGCACACGTCACTGTACGTTTCAACAAATAAGAGGAAGAGCGTTGTATCACCAAACCAAAATAACTCCCCGCCCACTCTCTGCCGTCCAGGTTCAGTGACACCTTCCAATTTTAGGATGAAACCAGCTTCTGAATGTGAAAATAAAGAAGATATAAATAAATACAATCATATGAATGTGTGCTTTAATGTTATAGAGAGGAAGAAGGAATCATATTCAACAAACAACAAAAATAAAAACTTCACAAAAAATAAATAATGAAAATTTCTCAAAGAAAGTTTGTTTGCATCAATGCAGCTGCTGTGTGTGTGTGTGTGTGTGTGTGTGTGTGTGTGTGTGTCACATGATGTCTATAGTGTGTATGTACAGTGGAAATTGCGAGGACTAGTTTGAGGCAACTTATTAAAAAACACTCCATTGAAAATTTATTTGGAAATTTATCATTTTTAATGATTTCTCTGGATTCACCTCGTGATGAATCTCTTAGAAAAGTAACAGTGAACCATTCGAGTCGCATGTTCTGATTCATATTTCACATATTATTTTTTTAAAGCTGCGGGAATAGTTCCCCGCTAAAATAGTGATAGAAAAACTGTAATACCACCACCAGCCACCAGGTGCTGCTCCAACTGACTTCAATCCAAACATCCTCATCTTCATCCTGAAATATTCATCAATACATTTCTCCACAAGTCATTCTGATGTCATCAGATAAAGTCAACTCTTCTTCTCAGAGATCTGGGGGGAGGAGTTAGGGGCGGGGCTAGTCTGACTGACAGCTCTGGTCACCAATGATTTACAGCTGGTTTGAAGACTCGTTGACCACTGAACTCCAGTCTCATCCTCATTGGACAGTGTCCTCAGGTTCAAAGGTCAGACCCGCCTCCTCACTCCTCCCTTCATGTCCAAATATGGTCACTTCCTGCTTCAAACAGCCAACATGGCCACGTTCAGATACCAAACTGCTGGTTTCAAAACAAGCAGCAGGTGATGTCACTCTGCCATTTCCTCCACCAACAGAAACAGTCTTGTGCTCTTGTCCTCACACTCACTCACAACAGTAACATAAGCAGCTTTCAGTGTGTTGCTTTTTTATTACTGATATTTTATTTGTAGTTATTCATCTGATCCTGACCTCGGTGTAATCGTCGTCTCAGTGACAGACTCACTCACTTACTGAGGACTTCTGGTCCTTCTCGTCTGGTTGACCTGCAGTCAAGAGTGAAGCTTTCAGAGCAGCCAAGCTCATCACATTTCCCTAATTTTCAGAGTCGATACGTTGTGTGCAGCAGCCGCTCAGTATTGATTTGGATCAGTTTTCACAGTGTGTGAGCAGGAGATAAACTGCTGCTGCTGCCACTGATTGCAAATACTCATGTTCATGAGAAGTGAGTCTAAAACACTGTCCCAGGCTTCAGGGACTCTTACGTATCTGTTTCTGCTACTTTTTATTTATTTTTCTTAAACTCAGAGCAACCGAGAGAGAAAATTAATCTTCAACTACATGGATTTGAACATTTCATGGCTCCAGCTTCTTCAATGTGAGGATTTGTTCCTGTTTACTGTCAGACAACGGTCACATTTATTTATTACTAGTTTCTGATCATGCATTGTGTCCAGATGAGTTTTGTTTGCTCAGTACTGGGTGGCAACAACCGAAAGCACCAACACTCATTTGCAGAAGTGTTCTCTGGCTGAGCCCACATCCTTTCAGGTAACTCGGGTCATAGCCGAGCGTGCAATGACAAATTTATGCAAATAAACCAGACGCCGTCCTCCTCACTTCTTGTAAGAGACCGGGGCTTATTTTTGTCAGAAAAACACGACTGAGCGAGAAAGTTATCGAGCAGGAATGAGCAGCTGTTACTCTGAGGATTAAACCAGTGTAACTGTAACTGTGTCCATGCACAATCTTCTACATCTGCACCACAGCATCATTTACACCATTTACTGTCATGAAGAAAACAGGGAAATACTTTTCCTGTTGATGCTGAAATCATTTCTAAGAACTGCTGAAAAATGCTGAAGATTTTAAAAGAATAAAAGTGGAAAAGTTTTAAGAAGCATAAGAATTAAAAATGTTAAAGCTTTCAATGTAGTTCAAGATTTCAAAAGTAAAAAAATAAAAAAAGTACATTTTAAGATGATGAAGATTTGAAATGGCCGAAGTTTTTTTAAATGTTGAAGATTTTTAGACAAAAGTTTTAAAAACTTGAAGATTTTAAGATAAAAGTTGAAAAATGAATCAAACAAAGATGATTTTAATTTGGAACCTGCTGCATTGCAATGAAAAGACAAAATCTAATATTATATTATTATATATCAAGCCTAACAACAAGTCTCATCATCTGAGTTTACTGCTAAAATGATTTCATGTAAAAAGATAAACTGAGTAAAAAGTATTGTTCACTCACCTGTGGCCTGTTCACTGTTCAGCCACCAGGGGGCCACAGTGCAGCAGGTCAGTCTCAGAGACAACACTAAATAATCAGACAACAAGCTGACAGCCTCCTTTTCCCTACAAGATGTTTTATTCTAACAACATAGTTACAGTTTTTACAATAACAAAATGATATAAATATACAATACAGAAGAAAAAATGTATATACAGGCGACACTGATGGTGGCTGTAGCAGAAACCCTCTTCCTGTGGCTTCTCCTCCAGTAGAAATGTAAACAGGAGGACTGTGGTGGATGTGACTGAACCTTCAGAGGAGACGTGGCTGCAGCCGAGTCTCAGACGACAGCGCCGCAGGTCGAGTTTCACATCCTGACAGGAATAACTGCAGCAGGTCGGACAAAGAGCCTGTGGAGGAAACCCAAGTCATCGTTTCTGGTTCTCCCTCCGAGGTTGATGTTACAACAGCACTGAACACAGGAACCATAGAGGAGACGTCCTATGGTCTACAGTAAAAAAAACAAACTAGAAAACTGTGAAAGTGCTCATGTTAGTCATGTTTATACAGCACTGTGCAGAAGGTTCAGGCACTTTGGAGGTTTTTATTTGTACTGCAGTACTAATACCCTGATCTGGGTAATAAAGTACTACATCAGAAAAACAAAAACAAAACTGTGGCAACTACACAAGCTTCAAAAACAAACGATGGTGACATCAAATATTGGTTTTATTTACACTTTTTAAATTCATTACACTTTTTATGGAGGCACCTGAGAAATAAAAACTACCTGTGGCTTTATTCTAAACATAAACTGTATATAAACGATGGGGATCTGAAACATGAACCACTGCATAAGTGCAAAAAAGTGCAATACTGCAGATGGCCACCAGGTGCTGCTCCAACTGACTTCAATTCAAACATCCTCATCTTCAATCCTGAAATATTCATCAATACATTTCTCCACAAGTCATTCTGATGTCATCAGATAAAGTCAACTCTTCTTCTCAGAGATCTGGGGGGAGGAGTTAGGGGCGGGGCTAGTCTGATTGACAGGTGGTCCATCTGAAAATCATTTCAATTAAAAGATGATGTTAATGGCAAAAGTTGCTGAGTCATCATTAAGTTACAGAAATATTCAATGGACATTTCTAGTTGTATTTGTGAGAAGTAATATATCTGTAATCATTTTGAATAGAAGTCAATGGTGAAAGTTGTCATTAAGTTACAGATATCTACAAGTAAGAAATAAACATTTTGACTGAAATAGAATAAATTATAGATATGTGGTTGAAGGTAAAATAAATAAGTCCATGATAAAAGTTAACTAGTTCCAGAAATCATCAGTGAACATTTCTAAGAGTAAGAAATTAAACAACACTTTAATTAAATGATAAGTAACAAAGTTTGAATAGACGTCAATGGTGAAAGTTGAAATCTCCAGTGGACACTTCTACTCATAAGAAATTAATGTTTTGACCAATGACAACTTAAACATTACTATCTGGTATAAGTTAGATGAATAGGAGTCAATGGTCAGTCCACAAACCAGTGGGTGATGTCACGGTGACTATGTCCATCTCTTGGATACAGTCTGTGGCTCTAAAGCCTCCTCACTTTACCCTCGGTGCCTGAAGCCTTTACACAGTACCATATATACACAGTAAGACATTTTAAATTCAGTTAAGACTTACACAACAGCAAGTGAAGCAACCTTTCTACACCAGGACAGATGTGGGATGAATAGATCCACTGCACATACTTTACTTTTTAATGTGAGTCGGTGTTACACCCACTGTTTAGCTTTAGAGTCATGTCTTTACCCAGGCCAACACTCAGCAGTGTGGGATGTACGTCAGACTTTTAGATTCATTTCAGATGAGAGACGAACTCTGATCCAACCTGAGGCAGAAGTTAATTCAAACTGTACAGGAGTACTGATGTTATTGATAGGATGAGTGGTAATTAGCAGACAGATACAGACGACAGCTGGGGGAGTTATTGTAAACATCACATCTTAAGTTTTCAGGCACCGAGAGCCTGAATGCTGAAATGGAAATCCACCAAAGTGGGAACAAAGTGATCATCTGATATCTGAGGGGACCGAGGAAACGAATTAGAAAATATAGACAAACATTTATAAGACATGTGCATATCAGTGAAGATATCATCTTAGGAAACAGGAAGGTCTTTCAGTCTTACACAGTAAACTGCCCTAATTTGACCTGGAAGGGATATAAATAGTGCAATATAAACTGGGCCTTACTGAACGGGCCCGTCGGGGACACATGTTAACTGCATTAGTGTTATTGTGACCTAATCATGAATCAACAGAAATCAGTTTCACCTGGTTACTAATTTACATATGTACAAAACAAATTCACCATAAAAAATTGCTTGGTGTCTAATTTACACTGATTCCACATCAAAAGTGACTTTAAGTAGAAAATGAATTTAGTTTGATTGATGTTCGACTCCCAATTAAAGCATGAGATAATACAGTTTCAGCAGGATGACGTCGTGATGTGTGCATATTAATTACATTTCCAAATATGGCTCTGTAGAGTTGGATGATAGAGCTGTATCAGACCAAGCAAGAACACAGCAATTGTACAACTTGAATATCAACCATAGACCATATATAATAGTAGATGTAGCCACCGGTGTATTGAAACGTGTAATACCACCAACGGCCACTAGATGCTGGCTCCAGTTGACTTCAATTCAAAAAAGGTGATTTTCAATATACTCATTTTATGTTTTTTCACAAGTCATTCTGATGTCATTAGACAAAGTCAACCTTTTATGTCCAAATATGGTCACTTCTGGCTCCAAAATAACAACATGGCCACGTTCAGAGGCCTCCTGGCTTCAAAATCAGCAAATCAGTGGCTGTGTCCATCTCTTATATACAGTCTGTGGTATCAGCTTGTACTTTAGACTCTTATTAAGGCTCGTGTGACATAAATATTGAGTGGTTTGCTCTGGAAGCTTGTAAACACTGTGTATGGCATTAAACCCTGAATTCAGAGTTCATCACGTGATGTTCAAGTTACTCTTTGGTTAGAAACTGGGGTGCATGGTAGCAGCCAAATTCATTATTGTCACTGACTGTAATAAACACTTCAACCATAGCGTGCAAACAGAAATCAGGCCTGTTGTTAACAACTACTTATAGAAAGTAATGACTCTACATTGAAATTTTTAGACTTGTTTTCACACTAGAAATCGATCATATTACAGATGCTGGTCCACAGTGGTTTCATCCTACAATGACAAACTCTAGCTTTTGTTTTTATTGACTAACAGACGGGAAAGAAATTAATAAATTTCAAATTTTGAGAAATTCCATAAAGCATAATTCCTAAAATAAAAACTGGTATTTAATTTAAAACCAGATCTCTAATGCAGACCAGAACCCGGATACAGATCGGGGGGAAAACAACAGAGGATAAAATTAATATTTCACAATAAGAGTCCTGCTAATAAAGGGTTAAATGTCAGCATTGGGCTTTGATTTTGAAGTAGGAAGAGCTGAGATTTTATTAGCAATGCATTGCAGTATCGTATTCTCCAGACTATAAGCCGCTACTTTTTTCCGACGTTTTGAACTTAACCACCGGTGTTTCTCATGTATCGGCCGCACGAAGCTCATTAGCTTTTTACAAGCTAGTAAGCTCCATGCCGCCGATACTTTTAGGTGCACTCAATAGTCCAGAAAATACGGTAATTTTATTATTTTGATCCACTGCTGTTCCTGTCTGAAGGAAAACAATAAGGCTTCCTATTGAAACTAATTAAAAGACTAATTAAACTGATCAAATGGGACAAATTGTGAATCAAGTCCTGCCTCTAATACAAGACAGCCTCATATAGGGCCCAGTGCTTTCTGCTGCTGAGGTAAATAAAGGCCCCACGCACAGTTTGAGAATTTATAGTGAAGGCCTCCTATTATTGGAAATTACTTTCAGTCAAAATGCAATAGTTTAGTTTTTCTTTGCTTTCTGGCTTTTTTCGAGGATAACCATGCAGTCCAGTTCCACCTTCAACCCAAAAAGACACTAAAGTTTTCCATGAAGAATCAGGAATAGGTTGTTATTAGAAATGCAGTTAAAGATCCATCAGCACTGTGTAACCTCTTCATCTAAAGTAGGAAAGTCTGCTACATTAGTGACACCGCTTCCTTCACCGGGTGTAAACGAACAGGGGGAACGACCAGATTAATGACCTTGAGCGGTTTGTTATACAATCGTCTCTCTCAGGTTTGCTGGCAGGGTGAAGAGGTGTCGGTTGGGGGCAGAATGTAATAAAACCTCATTGGTAATTTCTACAGGCACAACAATGACATTGGGCTCAGGGGTTTCTGGGTCGCACAGGGCGTCGCTGTATTGGGACAGTGTCTCGGGATCAGGGGGCTCTTGGTTCGCTAGAGCCTCTAAAGCAGCTCGCTCCATCTCCTCTGCAAGAGCTGGGTTACTCCCATAGAGGACTCCTAATTTTCGTGCCAGCAGCCCCTCTTTCTCTGGTGGATCTCCACCTTCATCCTTTCTGCCCATCCTCTTAGAGCGCTGCAGAAAGGCGGCGTGGCGTATGCAGCGTTTCAGAAGGTGCGTGCGATAGGCCCTCTGAATGACCACAGCGGCACTCTGCTCTTCTTTGTGGCGTACCGTCGTGGTGATCGGGGCGAAAGAGTCTGAGGTGGGGTTGTTCAGGATGAACTTGGCCTCTATGCTCTCCCGCATCGCTGCCATTTCCACCGTGTCTCCTAGGACCATCTGCGTGACGGCCAACATAACATCCAGGCAGTGGATCCTGTCCCCGATAACCAGGGGAAGATCCATTTCAATCAGGCGAAAACGGTTGGGCTTGGCGACCCTCAGCGGCTCCTGCAAGGCGTCGCAAAAATCTGAGAGACGACTGTACTCAATGAACTGAGTCCCATCGGGGTCGAACTTCTCCCACGTCTCAGTGAACATCACGAAGTCGTCCTCGCAGAGCGCCTCGCCGCTCTCCTCCTGCGCCACGTTGAAATTCTCTAGGATGATGGCGATGTACATGTTGACCACCACCAAGAATGAGATGATGATGTAGCTGCAGAAGAACATCATTCCCATCCCGGGGTTACCGCAGTTACCCTTTACATCCGTGCCGGGATTCTCAAAGTCCGGATCGCAGTCTGGAGGCTCCCGGTTCAGCATCGGAAGTAAAAGCCCGTCCCAGCCCGCCGACGTTGTGATCTCAAACAAGCAGATGATGCTACCGCCAAATGTCTCAAAGTTAAATATGTCATCGATTCCAGCCTCCTTTTTGACGTAGGCAAAGTTTGACATGCCAAATATGGAGAAGATGAACATAATGAGGAAGAGCAGGAGACCAATGTTGAACAGGGCAGGGAGCGACATCATTAGAGCAAAGAGAAGTGTTCGAATGCCCTTAGCTCCTTTGATAAGACGCAGAATCCTGCCTATCCTAGCCAGTCGGATCACTCTGAAGAGAGTCGGTGAGACAAAGTACTTCTCGATCAGGTCTGACAGCATCGTACCTGAAACAAAAGGAGAAGAGACCAAATAAATATCTGCACCAGTGTAATTCACAGCTGTGCTCATAATGTGTTGTGTTACCCACCAGCTATCGACAAGATGACCACGACGAAATCAAAAACGTTCCATCCGTTGGTGAAGAAGTACTGTCGCAGGGCAAAGAGCTTCAACACACACTCTCCGGTGAAGACCACGATGAAGGCCACGTTTAGTTTAAAGAGGAAATCCTCCTTCTCTGCACTTTGATCATCTGTTTCCACCATCATGGACACCATGTTGAGGCAAATGAGCACCATGATGAAGATGTCAAAGAACTGCTGACTGATGAAGTCAAACACCACGCCCTGGATTGGGTTCTGCAGGTCAAAGGGAGACGAGAGGAGAGGGGGGGTTAGCACGAGGAGCAGGAATCCAAGTCCAGGAGGGTCATTCACTCTGTTCACACCAGCAGTGTGCAGTAAAGGTCAGTGCAGAGGTCACTGTTGACATGTCACACATGCCCTGCTGATGTGTCGCTACTGCGGCTGACCCAGTTCACACTTCTCCACATCAGTGCAGATAATTACTTTTAAATCTAAACAACATAACTCAGATTGCTAACATCGCTGCCAGCGACTGGAATAACCATGAAGTTGTAGATGAAGGACGTACCGTCGGACGGGGAATCGGCTTCTGAGGCTTCTTGGAGCCAAGTTTCTTCATAGCATCATAGTATTTTTTTTGTTCTTCAGTCATGAAGATGTCTTTGTCTCCAAAGTGCAGACACAACACAATATTATTATTATTATAAGTATTTGAATGACATGTTCTTTCATGGGCCTTAAACTGATATATAGATGTAACTTAGGGTTTTTGTGTTGGTACAAACTATTTCTTATACTTATCTTTTTCTTCTGTTGGTTGAAATTGTCGATGATGACACCAATGAAGAGGTTGAGTGTGAAGAAAGAGCCAAAGATGATGAAGATGACAAAGTACATGTACATGTAGAGGTTGATCTCATAGGAAGGTTGCTCCCCAACCTGAATTACACACAAAAGACACAACCTAACGGCCTGTACAAGTTTATTTCTAATCTAGAGTCTGATATTAGTCAGGAACAGAACATGTTGATCCAAAAACAGTGAATTCCCACCATCACTGTCACATACACATTATATACACACAGTATAATTAAGGTACTAGAGGAGGTGCAGGGTATTAGAGCAGAGCTTTTTGTGAGGCAGATACATTTGTTAAAATTGGCCTTGCTAGAATAGGACTTGAATTTTTGAGCTGAATAATTCTTGAATTCTCAAATAGAAATGTTACTTTGTGTTTGAGTTCATCTGCTTTTTAAAAACAACAACAACACAATATGGTTGTGTAGTAAAACTGTAACCCCAGGATGTTTCAGTACTACATAATTACCTCTCTTGAGTCGACGGCTGCGTACATGATGTCCATCCAGCCTTTAAACGTTGCCTGCCATCACAGAGAACATTTCACATTCAAAATGCATCTGTATCCTACAAGTCATGTTTGTTTCTAAGGTGCTGGGAAAGTACAATCAATGAAATGCTCACAATCTGAAGCAGGGAGAGGTAGCCCAGTCCAACATTATCGTAGTTGACTTTGACGTTGATCCATCGGGCCTCCTGCGTGGCCTCTTTGATGGCCTCGCAGTCGCTGCGGTTGTTGACCTCGGTGATGGGGAAGAGTTCCTCTGATGTAGTGTTGATGCAGCGATAAAACTTCCCAGCAAACAAATTTACTCCCATGATGCTGAAGATGAGCCAGAAAATCAGACAGACCAGCAGCACATTGAAGATGGAGGGAATCGCTCCAACGAGAGCGTTCACCACCACCTGCCCACAGGAGAGGACTTCATTAGATTTACATTTCAACAGTTAGAATTATTCTCCAATTTATTTTGTTTGTAGGAACGAGAAACGAACTTTCTACGAGTCCGTGCTATTGACTGGAAAACGTACCTCAGACAGCTCTGTTACAGCAGCCGTGTTGTAAGCATGCATTCAACAAACATGACAGAGGGAGGCCGACCAAATTAGTACAAGTATAAACATTTCTACATCACTGTTAGCAAAACAAACCACTTAAACATTGTTGTGTAGTACTGATGTGTACAATCTCCAAACCAGAAAGCACAACTTTCTGCCAAGGCATGAAGCAGCTGTGGTGATGTTATAGGCTGAACACTGTTGCCCTCTTGTGGTGAAATGGCAACATTATCTTTTCCGGACAGGACCCCCCCCTCTGATCTGACCCCAAACTGAATTATTTGTTGTATAGTCAATACCCTCACAAAGAAAAAACAAAATGAGATCAGATCATATGTTTTTCTTTGTGATGTTGTTAACAAACAATCAAACAAACAAACGTAATGTCCTTGGCAGAGGTACTCAATAACTTACCCTCATCCCTTCAAATCTCGACAGCGCTCGAAGAGGCCTTAGCGCTCTGAGGGTTCTGAGGGATTTGATTGGTCCAAGATCAGAGTAGCCCATCCAATTAGCAACCAAACTAACCACAGAGACCTGTGGAAGAATCAAAACATTTCACTTTATCTTAGACAACACTTGTTTATCTGTGTTGAAACAAAACTTACATCTACGATGAAAAAGTCCAGCCAACACCAGGCGTTGGTGAAGTACGTCTTGAAGCCGTACGCGACCCATTTAAGCAGCATCTCGATGATGAAGATGTAGGTGAAAACTTTGTCAGCATACTCCAGGATGATTTTGATGTTTCGGCGTCTTTCTATGTGTATGTCTTCAAAGGCCTGCCAGAAAGAGACATCAGACACCTTCAGACGAGTCCTAACAGTGTTACAGGATCGTTTAAGAGTCTAAATCTGTTGCTATGACGACAGCACTCACCAGAGCTCCGCTGCTGAGGAGGATCATGAAGATGATGAAGGTTTCAAACCAGTCGTGCTCCACAATAGTGAAGCAGGTCTTGCGGAGGTTCCACCATTGCTTTCCTCTGCCTTGGGTGATGTCCACGGTGAGACATGGCCAGCGCCTCACACACTCTGCAGAACAAGGAACACTTCAGGTTTAAATGTCTGAGACGTTTACAGTTGAGAGGTTTAGATTTGTTTCATTTTCTCCAGCGGTCGTTGGTACCGTCAGTGAAGCAGGCCTCAGGCTCCACTGGGTCTGGTTCTTCCTCTTCCACCTCTTCTGGTTCAGGCTCAGGTGGTTGGTAGTCCACTGTGCTGCACACTGAAGAATCCCCATCACTCAAAGCACCTATCAGCTAGTCGACAATCAGAGCTTGAGTTACAAAACTACTACACAAACTTATGCATTTAGAAATCCAGATGAAAATACTAATTGACAACAAGCAGTAGAGCAGTACTCACTTTGCCGTTTCCAGTGACACTACTTTGATTTTCAAGTTTTTCCTGAAAATGCACAAGAACAGAAACTTCACTTTAGGAGGCAGTCCTCAGAATTACAATATCCAGGTTTCCTGTACTCCCACAAAAGTATTTTAGCTTTGGATTAGTTCATACCTGAAGGTAATTTGCAGAAAATGTCCTGGAAATATCCTGAAAAATATTTTCCTGAACAGTGGGAATCTAGACTAACATCACACACTTCACCAAACAGCTTCAGCTCTTTGTGTTTTCACTACACAACACAATCCACACTGATGGTGACCTGCCCATGATTCAGTGTGTATGATACTGGACAGTGTTTCTGCCTGGTGGGTCAAATCTGGTTTAGTTCAACTTATCCTCAGTGTTCGAGCATGTGCATGTGAATATCTTTATCCAAATATGGTCACAGGGCCGATGAAGCATGAAGCCTATTGGTGAGTCCAGAACCTCATTAATTATTAATAATATGTAAACTGTCATTTTAAACATGTGATGACGACGTGTATGTTTATTATTATAATGTCTTTTTCTTACTGTGTTCTGATGCTTATTTTTCTCATTGGACATTTCGGAGTGTTCAGCATCATCTTCATCATCATCCTCTTCATCCTCTCCCAGGTTTTCAAAGTCAGACTCTCCCTGGGCGATCGGCACGTTGAAGCTGAACTCTCCGTCCACAATATATCCAGAAGGCCGACCTTCCACCAGACAGTCAGTTATCCCGTCTGCCAGTTTAAAAGTTGGACTGGAGTCCAAATGGTTCATTTCAATCTCCTCCATCTTAGAGTCGGCGTCGTCCGTGGGACCGCCATCAGGCTCCTTTGGTTTTCTGCCAAGAAGCTGCAGGATGGTGCGATAAACGAACGCTTTGAGCCAATCGATTCCTCGAGTGATCCGGCCGATGGCGATCTGGAGATTGTTCATCTCTCCGTCATCGTCTCCTGCTGAGAGGTTGTCTCCACTGAAGGAGCTGAGCAGCAAGGCCAAGAAGAGGTTCAACACCTGAGGTAGCACAGGGATGGAGGTCATGTTAAGTATGTGCAGTTAGCACAGTTTGAACAATCTGCTCTCGTTCCTTCATGTGAAAAACAAAAACTCAGTCAGTGCATGAATCCACTGGTGGGAATTAAGTCTTAATAATTATTTCTACCAGAATGTACAGTCCCATACGAACTGCTCCCGACATGCAAGCGAAATAATTTTCCAGTGCTGAAACCTGTCGCCTCCATCACTAAGTCAGGAGCTCAAATACACATCACATATCAAATTGTTCCTGTGATGGCACATCAATAAATATTCTGCCGTCTGCCTCCTGTTGCAGACACAGCTATCTTTAGTTTCTTAAAGCTGTTGGCCAATTTCTCGGTTCTTATTTCCCAGGTTTAGCGGGAGATCACGGTTACACGGGTTAGAGGAAGGCTGGTCTGTCTCATTCAGGGCTCGAGCTGTGAATCAGTGCTGACGGACGGGAGGAGCTGCACCAAGCTAACCCCACAGTGGAGCGGTGGAAACAGATCTCTGAAGGGGAAAACACAGCAGTTGCAGAGGTTACAGTGTTTTCAGTGTCTCATCATTGCTCTCAGCTGATTTCCAGTAACGATGACGTTTGATCTTCAAAGGAGCAGTTATGGGAAGTCTGCCTGTTCACTGTCGGCTGAGAGTCAGGACACATGGAAACTCTCATGTCTGTCATATCTAAGGCTGCAGCTTAACCTAGCTTAGCATAAAGTCTAGAAGCACCAGCACCTATAGCTAACATGTAATGTCAAGTCACAGTTTTATATGTGATTACAGGTGGCACTGTTAGTTTGCTTTGTTTGTTTGCAGCATTTTGGGAAAATGACTCAACAGACCAAGATTAATTTTTCAGAGATTTTGATCAACCAAGGAACAAATTACATTTTGGAAAATCCTAAATCCAGAACAATCCCCATGTGTTATAATGGTTTAAAAGTGTTTTAAAATGATACTGTTGCTGTTTCACCACAAGAGGGCAACAGTGTTCATGCTATAGCATCAGTACAGCTCATGTCCTCTTAGCTGTCTGTCTAGTTCCCCATGTAGCCAGTGAAGATCATCCCAACAAGGCAACAACAAGGATCCCAAACATCACTAAATAACACAAATTAAATCAGATCCAATCAGGATTTTTGATTATGAATAAAACAAAATCTATCATCAGCATGTGTCCCTCTGAGATCTGCCCTGCTCCATGTGCTGTGGTGCTGATCCCCCCAATATGATTACCTCTCCATCAATTACGGGTCAATCTGCTATCAAATGACTTTTCCTTGACACCATGTCCCCCCCGCCACCTGAGCCCTGCTCGCTCAGCTGTCTGTGTTTGTTCCCCTCGAGTGGCAGCATGCCTACTTGAGCCGGATCTTAGCACATACTCAAGGTCAAAACCACTGTTTGGAGGCTGGAGTCATCTGATTTAAATAGAAACCCCCTCCTGTGATGCGTGGTAGTGCTCTGCTTGCTTTTATGTCAGTGCAAAAACTATGCATTGAGGCGTAAGGTGTGAAGGTGGAGGGTTGCGGATCTTGGCACAGTGTGGGCAGCACAATACTTTTATCAGGTCTTGATGATGAGCTATTTCCTTTTCATTTCTATGAATAACCTCACAGGAAATGGTTTTGGCACAAGTCATTAAATATGATGCTTAAACGATGTCTGAGGGTGATCATCTGTATGGCCTTGTTCTGCGACGCCAAGATTAAAAAGGTCAGGGGCAGTGTTTTCATGCTGCCGGGATTCTTCTCAGACTCTGAGGTGGATTCACCAGACACTCGGTGAAAAGGTCTGTAAAACTAAATCAGTTCAAAACAACTAAAACCTGCAAACGTGCAGATTCACTCAATCTCTCACAATTTAATCTCACTCTCAACTTTAGACTCGGACACAGATGCACTGTAGCGCCCCCTGGTGGACACAGCTTGCTCCCCAGCTGTATCCATCTGTCCTTGGCATACCTCAGCCGAGAGGTTAACAATAGCCTGCCGAGGCATGCGGTCCACAGAATCTCCTGGCATTATAATAAGATAACTGTCAGATTTGGAAAGATTTTACAAAACATCTTGTCAGCTTTACAGCTTCACAGTAGTGACAGTTCAGTGTTTGGATGCTGGATGTGTGGATGAGTGGCAGCCTCTGAGTGGTACTGATCTAAGTGGATCAGGATCCATAAGTACTGACTGTAAAACAACAGCACAACCACAAGATAGGAACCATGGCTGTTTACTGTATATACAAGAACTGAGAGGTAGGCAGTCATGAGTGGTCGTCCTCTCAGCAACACAACAGAAGAAAAAGAAACTAATTAACTGGCTCAAGTTTCTTCTGACCACTGTGAAAGGACATAGTGATTTGTTACTTTGTACCAACATCTGTGGGACTGGCAGTAAAGAGAGTTTGGTGTTTGAGAAAAACTCAAAAATACTGAATTTCATTAAGTGGATATCGGGCAGGTCACTGTCCAAGATTCAAAATGTGACACAGTAAAAAGTGTATTTATTGTAAGTTGGTCCCACACAGGGAGGCCTGATCGAAACGGTCAACAGCAGGAATGTAAAGCTGCAGACAGAGTTTTAAAGAGAGACAAAGTACAAGTAACAAGCTTTGAAATTTGTAATAACAAGTTGTACAACCAGACGAGCTTAAAACATCAACATCCTCTGGAATCTGTGACGAAGTCTTGAACTTCAGAGCATTTAATGAGACTAGTTCCTTGAGTTTCAACTTCTCCAGACAAATGTCCCTTTTCCTGTTTCTGTCCTGGTGTTTGAGACAAGTCCTGAGAAGACAACTAACTTTGTCTCTTTTCAGTGTGATAAGCCCACACAGATATTCTGGATAATTCTACCACTGACCTCAAAGTGTTGACACAATATCTTTCCAAAAGCATGGACATACAACTCAGACTAACCAGATTCCAGATGGTAGTTATCCAAGTAGCTTTGAAACAGGGTAACTAGACTTGGTTGGTCCTGCTCCCCTGATTTAACACAACTTGAATTGAACCTCATGTTTTGTTTTGAACATGGTAACTTTCGGTATGAATGCCTAGTTTGAATCACATGTACGACTCAAAAGGATCAGATGGATAGTTCTTGTACTCACCACCAGATTTCCAATGACCATGACCATCATGAAGACGACCAAGCACATCCCGATCCCGGCCACCTCCATGCAGTCCCACATGGTCTCGATCCACTCCCCACACAGGATGCGGAACACGATGAGGAACGAGTGGAAGAAGTCGTTCATGTGCCAGCGCGGCAGCTCGCAATCTGTCGAGATTTTGCACACGCAGTCCTTGTAGCTCTTGCCGAAGAGCTGCATGCCCACAACGGCAAAAATGAAGACGATGATAGCCAGCACCAAAGTCAGGTTTCCTAAAGCACCCACTGAGTTACCGATGATCTTGATCAGCATGTTGAGGGTGGGCCAGGACTTGGCCAGTTTGAAAACACGAAGCTGTCTCCAACACAGGACAGACACAAACACAAACAATGAATAATAACAAATGAAAAACACACAAAAAACCCAAATTCAATCAATGTGTCTCACCAGACGAAACGACCTGAGGACTGACAGGCCCTGGACGTTGGCCAGTCCCAACTCCACCAGACTCAATGTGACGATGATGCTGTCGAAGATATTCCAGCCAACTTGAAAGTAGTAGTAGGGATCCATGGCGATGAGCTTGAAGACCATTTCTGCTGTGAAGATCCCAGTGAAAACCTAAAAGGAGGAAAAAGTTTTTTACTGGAAGTCGGGAAGATGTTGGTCTCTGATCAGACTTAAAGTTTAGTGACGAATATTCACCAGATTCCCCACTGAGAGCATGCTGTCGAACTCTCGAGTCATTGGGTAGTGCTCCATGGCCATGAAGAGGGTGTTGAGCACGATGCAGATTGTAATCGCCAAGTCAACAAACGGGTCCATTACAACAAAGTAAACCCACTTTTTAAAGACCACCCAGGGCTCCCAGCAGTCCCACTTCAGGAAGATGTCGGCAAACTTGTACCATCCAGGTGGACATGGCCGCTGAGACTCCTCCAACTCTAGACAGAGTCACACAGACAGGAAAAGGTCATATTTAATATAGACTAAGGTAGGATCTGTTCATTTTCCCAAAGAGTACAGTAGTACTACTACAAATAGACAGACTGACATGGAAGTACTTGCAGGAAAAATCTAACAGAATCCAAACTTGCAGGTTATGATTAGGCTGAAATACCTTTAGCTTAGCATCACGAGGGGGCGACACTGAATGTTGACAGGGATTAACTCTGACTGTGAGCAAGCTCCAGACAATGCTACTGTGTTGGACTCATAATAAAATAATGTTTAATGGTAATAACTGCTTGATAATCTAAGCAATTACAGCTCACATTAGAGCATCTCATGCTAAGCCTCGTGTATTTCTGCATCTCCTGAAGGCACTTGGCACCTCTCGGTATATAAGCAGCAGCCTGAAATAGAAATGATGTTGTTGTGTCAAAGCTAGAGAAGAAATCCTTCCTTTGTCGGCACCGTTTGTTCAATTGTGTGTGTGTGTGATCAATAGTGTCTTACTGTTGGCACTGTACCTTCCATAGCAGCTGCTGTGAGGACAGTCAAAGCACTGGCAGTTCTCTGCTTCAGACGTGGTTCGTCCAGATGAAGCATGCTGTGCACCGAGCCCAACGACTTCTCTCTGAGTTCATAATCTGCAGCTGACTGCAGAACACATCGATCATCTCAGAATATGTATAAATTAACATTTTTATTGACAAATAGACAGAGGCTGTATATGGTCATTTCCCAGATGGTGTACGAGCTGGTTTAACTGTGAGCGTGACTGTGAACGAACCTCATCCATGGTGGGAGCTCTAATCATCAGACGGGGAATAAGTCTCCCGTTACAATCCTTGACAATGTCGTCATGTCCGAGGCTTCGCTCGTCGTCTGTCAGCTCAGACACAGTGTGACGACTCAGCGACTTCTTACTGGTCAGACTGGCCCGGCTGCCGCGAAGATGAGCCTGTGACGTAAAACGTAAAGTTTGAGACTTTGAGTTTCAACCTTTTTATAAGATTAACCAACCTTAAAACTTCTAGATCTTTGGTTATTTTATCACAACATGGTTATTTATCATAATTCAGTATTAAAGAGCAGAAAAACTAAATCTTTCTATGAGGCTGCAAATGAATGAAATGTAGGACAAGAGACTGAGCAGTTGAAACTTGTAGCACTCATGAAAATCATTCTTGTGTAATGTAAATGCAGTACACTTATATAGCGCTTTCATGACCTTAGCTCGGTCCCAAAGTGCTTTACAAGGCAACTCATTCACCCATTCACACACACACACACCAATGGCTACCAAGCTGCCATGCAAGGCGCTAGCCACCATTGGGAGCAACTTAGGGTTCTAAGGACACTTTGACATGTGGACAGGAGGAGCCAGGGATCGAACCCACAACCTTATGATTCACAGGCGACCCCCTCTACCACCTGAGCCACAGCCGCCCCTAATATGTATGTTTGAGGGCTGGGATCAGCACCAAGACTAACAGTTGCTAACAGTTGCTAACAGTTGCTACCTGTTCTTGGTTCTTGAGTTGCTCTAGCAGCCGCTGGAACTCCTCCTCCTTTTCAATGGCCTCTCGCAGTGTTGCCTGATTCTGTTCATCGTAAGCCATGGCCACCACGGCCAGGATGAGGTTGATGAGGTAGAAGGAACCCAGAAAGATGATCACCACGAAGAACAGCATGTACGCCTTCCCAGCCGCCCGCAGGATCTGTGTTGGGAGCGTAAAAGAAGCTACGAGAACTAAGGACAAATTTCTTATCATACATTAAATGTATAAAATGAAAAGGTTACAAAGTCAGGATGGGAACAAACGAAAGAAGTGCCAACCAGCTGGAAAAGGTTCTCCCAGTAGTCCTGGGTCATGAGTCTGAAGAGTGCGAGGAAGGCCCAGCCAAAAGAGTCGAAGCTGGTGTAGCCAAAGTTCGGGTTCCTCCCAGCCTTCATGCAGGTGAATCCTTCTGGGCACTTTCTGTCAACAGGGACGAAGAGTCAGATAAAACTGCAGAGGCTCTGCCTCCTCCAAATCACTCTCATCAGAAGGATTGTTTTTATACTGAAACCTGAGATATTCAGTTAATGTCCTCTAATGTTGGACAAGACCATAATTGATCATCTCTGAGACCCAAATACAGGCTGATGATTAAATTATTCTTTTCATACAGTGTCTACAAATATTTAAAAGTCAGATTAAGAAATTAAGGGTTTCTGTTGATTTAAAGGGAGCTTTTATTTTGAAAAGGCAAGAGCTGTAGGTTTCATAGCCGCAACATAATGCAGGAATTTTAATGCTTTGATCTGATTCTGTTTGAAGCATCAAAACGAGACAAAAAACCTCATCAAACAGAGGAAATGGTAAATAAAGTCCTGCCTCAGCCTCAAACACACACAGTGACACTTACCCAGCATCGGAGCTGTTTCCACACAGCAGAGCGTCTGGGCTGCCCTCCAAATAATAGTGATTGTCTGTAACCAGCCAACAAAAGAAATAGTAAAATATACTCTGCCGAGGACAATATGAGCTTTATATAACAGGTGAAATACATGGAAACAAACCTGTGTTTTCAATATATTCATCGAAATCGAAGGTGCTGTTGGAATACGTTGTGTTGAAGCCCGTGGTGTTGTTGAAGGACAGTGTGTCATTAAAGGCAGAGGTGGTGTTAAAAAACTCATCTGTTTCAATGGGCCATCGCACACATTTGTGACGCAGGTTTCCCATAAAAAGCTGAAGACCAACAAGGGCGAAGACGGCGAGAGCGAAGACGGTAAGAATCATGACGTCCACCATTTTCTTCACCGACTGGATCAAGGCAGCAACAATTGTTTTCAGACCTGACAAAACACAGTTCATGTGTCAGCAGCAGATTTTAACTCTGCAACAACAAGTGGAAATCAGCTTGTGAACATTTTATCTTAAGGCATTTACCATATCAGGAAAATACACTGATATATTCACGCTGTATAATTACACAAAATATTATAAAGTAGTACCAGGAATCACAGTAATTGTTTTAAGGGCTCGGAGTACACGAAACGTCCTGAGGGCGGACACGTTGCCAAGGTCGACAAACTCAGTGATGTATCTGTAGAAAGACATAAAGCAGCCAATCAAACCAAACACCCAGTGTGACCATCTCAGTTTTCTATTGTAATGAGAACTGTCAACATAAATACACATAAATACACAAATGTCTGCTGTTTTTTTCTTCCAAACATTTATCAAAGGCAACTGTGTAGTTTAGATGACAGCACAAAAGTCCATCAAGGCAAAATCCAGTTGTACCGATGGTATAGACTGAACACTGTTGCCATCTGGTGGTGAGATAGCAACAATATCTTGTTAAACCTGCCACCATTGTAAGGATACCATCCTCCGATCTTGCCCATAATTTCATTATTTGTTCCTTGGGTAATACCCTACCTCTCAAAATCAGCATTGAAATGTTCTGTAATATTGATGACAAACACACCAACACACTCAGATACTCACGCCATGCTGATCACCATGAAATCCAACCAATTCCATGGATCTCGAAGGAATGTAAAAGATCCAACACAGAAACCTCGAGACAAAACTTTGACTGTCGCCTCAAAGGTATAAATACCAGTAAAAACGTACCTATAAAGAAATGGCGCCATATAAATGAATAGATTTAGTGTTAATCGTAACAAGACTTCTGAAAATGAAATGACCATCTACTCACTCAACGGTTTTACTCCATGCTGGCGGGTTGCTCATCGTCATGAATACACAATTTGACAGAATCGTAATCATGATGAACATGCTAAATAATTTGAGTAAGTATTAAGGAAACAACCATCAGCTGGGAAACATTCAGAGAGCACAAACCAAGACATCATCTGCTGTACGTTAGCTTGTTAAAACATCTGCCCATTACAACGGGGACTTTTTGGGATTGGTTGTGATTGATCGTGATCGCATGATTGGATCCCATCCATCCATCCATCTTCTTCCGCTTATCCGAGGTCGGGTCGCGGGGGCAGCAGCCGAAGCAGGAAGCCCAGACTCCCTCTCCCCGGCCACTTCCTCCAGCTCTTCCCGGGGGATCCTGAGGTGTTCCCAGGCCAGCCGAGAGACATAGTCCCTCCAGCGTGTCCTGGGTCTTCCCCGGGGTCTCCTACTGGTGGGACATGCCCTGAACATCTCACCCAGGAGGCGTCCAGGAGGCATCCTGATTAGATGTCCAAACCACCTCATCTGGATCTTCTCAACGTGGAGGAGCAGCGACTCTACTCCAAGCTCCTCCGGGATGACTGAGCTTCTCACCCTATCTCTAAGGGAGAGCCCGGCCACCCTACGGAGGAAGCTCATTTCGGCCGCTTGTCGATCTTGTTTGGATCCCATCAATTTGTTCCTAAACCATTTATCAAAGGCATCAAACCATCAAAATTCATCAAAGGCAACTTCCTAGTTTGGACTAGAGGGCACTCAGAAAGCAGAGAGGAACGCCATTTTTAGGGGCAGGGTAATACCCTGGTGAAAATATAACCTCCACAGTGGAGGTAAATACATGATTCTTCATTCTTTAATCAAATCCAAATACACACAAGACTTCAGCAGCAATCTTCAAAAGGATATGAATGTATGAGAATTTTGATGGCTCCTCTTCTAACCAAACTAAAGGGGCTCAGAATGTAGCAGGCCGGTTCAGCGTTGAACCTGAAGATCGTGTTTCCTTTGCTGATCACAATGAATGTCTGCAAACACAAGCAAAGGAAGAATTCAGAAAATATTCAGCGATGACAAACCAGAAATAATACTATAAATGTTCAATGTAACGTATGCATACCACCAATGAAAGTCTATACGATGTGTAAGAGACACCGTATGCAGGCGTTAAGTAATACATCCAGTCGTATTTTATGCTCATTAAAAGCTGCCTGAGCGTTTTCAGACTGACCATCTGTGCTTTGTAGAAGGGGTCCAGGTCCTCCAGAGGTGTGTTGAGCAGCTCTGGGGGAGGATCGCCGTAGATCATGGGAAGACTTTTCCCCGCCTCCAGATCGGCGTTGGGGCCCGCTGGCTCCTCCTCCTCATGGCCCTCTGCTTCTGCTGCCTTCTTCCCCTCTACTTCTGCCTTTTTTCCTTCCTCCTTGAGCCTCTCGATCTCCGCCAGCGATTCCCGGGTGAACGGGCGGAACGCATCGACGCCTGGGGGAGGGAGCGGAGGGGCCATCTTTGCATCGCGAAGGGATACCGCCACACCGGGGTTTCCCTAGAAGGAGCTAGAGGGCGGAGCACAGGAAACATCATTTATCACTGAGCACAGTTTCGTGATACGTCCGCCTGTCGCATGCAGACAGGAAACCATCAGGCCGTGATGGTCACATTTAGAAAGACTACAAAGCGCTCAGAGAAGGCAAACTTCCAACGAAGCATAACCCAGCTGTACTGATGCTATAGACACATTAGACTGTTTGGAAATAGACGAAGCAACTGTGTCTCAAAAATGAGGCCAAAGGTGCAATACCCTCAAAGGCCACTAGATGCTGGCTCCTCAGACCTCAATCCTGAAATATTCATCAATACATTTCTCCACAAGTCATTCTGATGTCATCAGATAAAGTCAACTCTTCTTCTCAGAGATCTGGGGGGAGGAGTTAGGGGCGGGGCTAGTCTGATTGACAGGTGGTCTATCTGAAAATCATTTCATCATTGAGGAGATATTAGTTTAAAGTTCAAAGTTGGGTTTATTGCC
>OOFC01003111.1:3670-15607 GCA_900323345.1 Pseudochromis fuscus | reverse complement strand
CATTTGCAAGAGCTGTGAAGAGCGGACTTACACATCCCCTCTCAAGTTCAAGTGAGATCATGTTAACCCGAATTATTAATGGGCCCAGTGCCTCTGTGTGTGCGCTTAGACAGAAACTCTCTTCATAAAATGCATGACTGGAATAATATTAGTATTTATGTCAACATAGTAAACGTGCAAGGCGTAAATGTGCGCCGCCTGCAGTGTGATAATATATGGAGGTTTATATATGGGGTTTGTTCTATTTGGGCACAGCTCTGACGGTAAAAGTGAAACCTCCAGTGGCTTTCTGAAGGGTTTTTTGCAGGAAACTTGTGATGTGGTGAACTTCCTTGGTTCAGTGGAACAAATGCAAGTGCAACAATGACAAGGGCCTTCAACTTCTCATCATCAGTGCCTACAAACATGCATGCATATCTCCTCTAAATACAAATGTTGACAGCATAGGATTTTATTTTTATTTTTTTTAAAAGTTAGGGACCACAAAATATTCTGACCTTGTTATTTCCACAACACTTAAATTGCAATTCAAGTGTGTGAGTAAAGACGTGTGAATGTGTGTGAAGAGGATGTGGGTGGGAAAATGTTTTTAGGTTGCTCGTTTGACCACTTCTCCCCCTTTGCAGGGGTTGATAAAAAAAACAACTTGTTACTTTTTGATTCAGAAGTGATTATTATCTACGCAAATATTCAACTTACTCGTCTGCACCCTGCTAAAAAAACAAATCATGAAATAAAAGCTAACCTGTGTATTTGAGATGGTTAATGTCCTGCTGACTGTGAAACTAAGGCAACAGGTGAATGAACAGAATGAAGTACAGCTCGTATCAGTTGTGGTATTTCCACTGAATTTATTTATTAAACAAAGAAAAAATTAAAACAATTGAGCCAATGAAACTTAAATAAATTAGAATATTGTGTCCTTCTGAGTTTACTTTTGACACAGGATATTTTTGTAAATCTGATTTTGAAAGCTTTATGGAGAATGCTTTCCTTTTTGGGAGCAATAAATGTCATTCAAACATTAAAACACACTACAATTAGACTAATTCAGACATAAATATCCTGTATTTAGACAGCCAAATTACTTTTACTGTCATCAGAGGTGTGTTTCTTGGATACAGTGTGTGCCCTTTTGAATTGTTTTGACCTTTATCATCACAGTGGACAGTGGGGTCTCCAGAGATGGCTTCTCGCCGCACTCAGCTGCTGCTCTTTAGTGAACACTTAAAGTCCCACATTTTCCATTTCTATCAATCATAATCCTCATGACCTGAGACAATCTGAAATAGGATTACACCCACACACACCTACACATTTGTCTGTGTATGATTTGTGCAGCTTTCTCTCTTCAGGGCCAGTCAGTAATGTGTCGTTTCTCCAGTTTAAAAACACAGAAGAAAAGAGATGACTATCTTCATCTATCTATCAACATATTGTTTCACGACAGGGAATCCCTAAACAATTGGCCAGTGTGTGTGTGTGTGTGTGTGTGTATGTGTGTATGTGTGTGTGTGTGAGTGATGTCCATGTGCACAAGTTGTGTAAGCTTATTAGCAACACCAGTGGTCAGAGGAGGAGATTGGGGTTAGTCTAAGCCTTAATCCTCGTGGACCTTATGCTTGTTATACAGCAGGCACGACAAAATCCTGGCTCCGCCTCTTTAAGAAAGACACACATACACCCACACGTCACAACAACACACATTTCCCCTGCCTCCTTGTTTACTGCTCAGCTCCATCTCAACTCTTCCTCTCTTGTCTCGCTCTCTCAGCAGGAGGGCAAAGGAGGGGGAGGAGGGGGAGGAAGACGAAGAGGTGGTGCGCACTGTTGAGTAGTTTCCCAGTCGTCATGACGACCTCACACCCCACCATCTTCGGAGCTGTCTTCTTGTTGCCACGGTGACCTGATCCCATTCCATCTCCGCTCCTCTTGATGATCCGGATTGGACTGATAAAGGAGAGTGTTCTGGGAGCGCCGTCTCCTTTCTCTGAAAACAGCTCGTGGATGGGACAGCGGTCCCCACGCAGGGACACAGATCAGAGGACAGGAAGGCTCGGCGCACTGGGAATGCTGTGGGAGTAACACCGGAGCGTTGCCTGGAAACACCAGCATGCCAGTACAACAGATAACTGTGGTTCCGGCCAGGGAGACAGCCAGCAATGGCAAGAGTGCTTCTCGCTCCAAAGACAAGAATGAGGTGAGTTTCAGACCTCATAACTCTGTTCTCAAACCTGTGGGGTTTCAGCTGAGGGTGTGTTTGTGTCTTTTTTTGTGGTTATGGTTTAAAGTTGGTCAGGTTACAGAGATTTAAGATACCAGATAAGTTATTTGTGTCCTCAGTCTTTGATTAGTCATTGAGAGTAGATCTTGTTGAACATAGAGGAGGTTACACATGTACGTGTGCATGTGTGTGTGTGCCAGCCTCCAGTATCCATTCTTTTGAGCTCACACATTGAGCCACTCACATTTACAGTATAGATGTGCTCAGCAGCCGTTTATCACAGCTCCCTCACTTGAGATTTGGTGCTTTTAACTGTGTTTTGAATAGAGCTTGACAACATATCATACATGTCATGTGATGTCATGTCATATCATAAATTATCATGCAGTATCGTCACATCACATCACAGGAAATCATAGAATGTCCCATAATCTCTCAAGTCTAAAGTGTACGACTGTGAAGTGTCTCTGACAGGGACGAGACCTGAGGTCAACATGGACCCAGGTGAACTAAGGAGTTGGACTCTTACAAAAGCCGTATAGTTCATGAACTCATGCACAAGGTTAAAAGGTCGTTACCAAGTTAGTGTGTATTTATGTCCCACTCAATAATGGATTAATTACAAATGTACTTCCGAAAATGGAAACCAGAACTAAAATAGTGTCTGATGACAGTATGTATGAGACTGAAATAGTTTCATTTGTTTTTGTTAAATGCTTTATAACAAATACAAGAATCTAGACTGTTAGAGGCTTTTTCTTATATCCTTAACTTCATTTTCTGACACTGCTACCTTAAATGATTGGTCACTTCTACTCTACCACAGTGTCGTTTTCTGCATGAATAAAATGTCTTCTTAACCAGACAAAGGCAACTGTCACGCTCTGCAGAAGACTATAAATAACATCCTGTCGACTGTCCCCATTCCCAGATTTGAGTCTTACCTTCTCTCCCTTATTACCTGACACCTTGCTGCTCCTGGCTGTCTAAAAATGTCTTAAAACAGGAACAAACAGGAAATACTGGAATAAACGCAACAACCCGAGCGAGTCAGTCAGAAGATGTGACGGCTACCTGGGACACAGTTAGACC
Organism: Pseudochromis fuscus; assembly: GCA_900323345.1. NCBI lineage: Eukaryota > Metazoa > Chordata > Actinopteri > Pseudochromidae > Pseudochromis > Pseudochromis fuscus. Next base: position 12,291 of record OOFC01003111.1, on the reverse strand, counting down.
ATTAGGCCAGAAGGATGTCCACACAAATATCTGTTGATAATAACTTGTATAAATACAAAAAATTAATATGATTCATTGATAGGCTGGATGACAGCACAATAATACACAGTGTAAGATATAGACACTATGTGTGCTTGCTGATAGTAGTGTCATGCTGTTGTTTGTGTTCTCTGTTGTTCTTGCTGCTTCTTCAGTGAAGATCATCTCCATGACAGACTAAACATAACCACAAACACTGAGTGAAGTTCTAGTAAGAACCCTTGTAAGAGGAATTATTTCTCTTTTCCTTCTTTTGTTTTATACTTAAAATGTAACAAAGCTGTATTATAAGGTTGAATAATTCTTATTCATTGTATATTACAGAAAGGCCATTTTCATTTCACGGAACCATTAAAGCATCATGCCAGAGGTTTTTCATACTTCAACCACTCTATACAGTACATTATTATAAATTATCACATAGCCGGCTTTTTAAATCCTTTTTTTTTTAGCTTTGATTCACTAATCTCAGGCGATTTCACTAGTGTTTTAAGGTTTTCAAATACCTTTTTTCTTGTCGACCGTTTCGACAGATCTCTTCCGTCTTCTTCAGAACGTCATCCAGATGTCGAGTGGTGATGTGCCTGATCAGCTGATGTCAAATTCGAGGCGAAATGAACTTGTTTACATCTTTTTTTTTTACTCATGTGAAGTCAGTTTTATTTACATAGTCCAATATGACTGAGACAAATGTGAGTTCATTACAGTCTTCTATTCTTAGACACTCTAGAAAGTTTCACACTTCATACAGTTGGTTTTCATCTTTTACAGAGAGGACTGGAAATCGATAGCTAGACAAAAATAATGAGATTGAAACTCTATTTAAAATGTAAAAATGTTATATTTCCATGAATCATAAATCAGCACACTGGTATGGCTCTTCAAACAAACATCCACCACAACATTGAAGGTAAATAGCCACTAAACCCGTTTTCATCATCTACTCATTTAATATCTTCCCATAACTATTAGGATCCTACACAATCTGATGACAGTTGTAGGTTTATTTGGTGAAGGTGACATGGAGCTTTCAACAACATCAAATCTTTCTGAGTCAAACCTTCTCATGAATTCATAACTAACTATGGTATACTGTGCTCATCTTAACTTTGATTTTGGCTTATTTTGTGCTACACTTCAGTTTTAAACATTTTAAGTTTCTTTGAAGCTGAGATATTATTTTAAACATGTGGCAAATCTAAAGTGAGCAGCTGGAGCTTCATGGTTGGTTGTCTATATGTGGTGTAGGTGTTTCAGATGGCATGCCAGAGTACAGAACCAAAATATATCCCTCGGTCCACGCAACATCACTTAATCCCCTGTGCAGAAACATGCACATGTCCGCACACAGACTCTCCAGAGTCTCTGCTGCAGATCATCGTGTTGGCACCGGAGCTGAGGCTCAGGTAAGCAACGGGTAGACATTGACTCTGAAATATTACTTTATCACTACTGAAATGCAGATTGCTCCTGCAGAACGGATGGTGTGTTTTACTGCATTGCTTTGGGTTGTTCGGTTTCTTTGTTGTGTGGTGGCAGCTTAAAGTTAGCAGCTGCAGATACTGGGTTGCATCTGAAACCTGTCTGGCTGTTAATTTAAGATACTTCAGAAGGTATAGATTCAGGTGCATGAAAATCTATAGAGGAATTAAAGAGTCGGTGTAGAAATGTAGAATCTGTGTTTTCTCTAAGAATTCAGGACCTGCATGTTGTTGTTTTTTTAAAGTTTTAGTCTGGTTTTATAAAACTGAAGTAAAATTTGCACCTTATGTTTAAACTCTGTTGTTGTTATGTGTTAGCTACAAATTTAAAGATCACTACAGTACTGAAACAGATGTAGTTACTGCACAGATGCTACAGGTCCGTATACAGTCGGAGGAGCGTGTTTGACTGACGTATAATCTGAGGCTATTATAGTCCTTCTATCCCTGGCCCTCACCACTTGTTCTCTGTCTCTTTTGACTTACTGATGTTGTGTTGTCACCTTCTACTGCAGAGAAATATATTTGTTCCATCACTGGCCAACGTTCAGTGAAAGTCTGTCACCTGGCTTCTTCTAATTGTTTTACTTGTTTACACATTGAAAACAACAGAAAACTGAACAAACTTTCTCTTTGTCACAGGACCACAGCTCCTATTTTGCAGTTTGAACTTCCACATTGTTACATTATTTACATACATGTATAGTTTGATCGGCTATTATCAGAAGTTATTCTTAGCTCCACAACTTGCCAATAAAACATGAACTTGGTGAGTCTCATCTTCCTCTAAGTTGTCGGACAAACATGGTGTGTGTTTGTCTATTTTAGCTCTCTTCCCTCACCAGATATCTGCTTCGTCTTTATTTGTATGTGGGCCAGATTGCATAGAAGCCTGCCTGAGCAGACTGTGTTGGTTTAGCCACCTTGGGGATGGTAACAAGACTAAATAGCAGAGCATGGATAGCTGGCCGTTGCTTGCTTTTTTAACTAGAGAAGATTGTATCAAGTTAATAGCTGTGTGATCAGCAGGATTCTGCAGATGAGTTCACCTCAGTTGAAAGACCAACAGCAGGAGGAAACTGCCAGCGTAGCTCTGTCTGCTGCTTTAAGGCATCAACTTAAAAACATGTATTAACACATTTTTTACAAGGACGTGAAAGCCACCACCAGTTCACACTGTCCTGTCCTACTTTCACAAGCCTTTCCTGTCATGCTAATATCACTACAGAAGGAAATCACCAATAATCTGCTCAGTAATACATAAGATTATAATTTTATTAGCCTATTAAAAACATGTGGCTTTGATAAAGTATTTGTAGCCGATGCTTCCAGAGCTGTGGGGACTGCCAGTGTTGTGACATCTGGGGGTGAAGCATTGTTCATCATTATAAAAAATGCTCCCAAGTCTGATTTATTAATTGATTTTCAAGTTGTATTTTCTGTCTTTAACTGTAATGACAATTGTAATTGACAGACAGTTACAGTCATTTCGGTTCATTTTTCCTGAACCACAAAAGACTCAAGTGAAGGTTTCGAGTAGTGAGTTTCAGTTGGTGGGCAATAATCGGTTATTATGACTTATAATGAGTAACAGATGCACTGCAAAACAATACCAACGTGTTCCCTAGTACATGTACCATCTCCTCCACCACTCAGCTCTGAGGAGTGTTTGCTTTGACTCCGAGCAGGGCTACTGATTTAAACATGGCTATCAGAAAATCCCTTGATCAGCTTAGATGGTGCAGTCCTCTGCTGGTTGGTGTCTCTCTTATTTATTTCAATGATTCGCACAGAGTGTTCCCACGAGTGTGTCTGTGTGTGGGCTGACACATGCAAGCTCTGTTTCTTCATTTTATATGTCAAGTGTGGAAAAAATAGAAATCACACCCACATTAGATTTTCAAAACACCAAGGCTGAACTTTGTAAATATCTGTAAGATACATAAAACTCATGAAAGTGTCCACAGCTATACTGTTAGGTATTAGTACGTATAAGTATTAAACTGTGTATACTATATTTAAATACAGACTTGGACAGCTGGATTTATTATGTACAACTAGTAGATTCATGTCAACAGCAGTGGTGGTAGAATATTTATATTCATGTTCAGTCGTTCTTTGTGTATTAGCATGAATGTCATCAGACCTGTGGGTTGCTTTAATAAATAATATTACTGGAAATGAATCAAATGAAAATGTCATAATTACCAATCAGTGAGTTGTAGGAAATTTCCTAAGAACTAATGTCCAAAAACTTTGTGTCCCGTTGTGATTTGCATTTCCACAGACCAGAAAGATCAAGCAAATTATTCTGCTGATTTATCAAAGTGTAACAGTAAAACTTCCTCTGAATGTCATTCTGAACAACAAAGCTGGACTTGGTCGTTGGGCCTTCAATCATAAGATTTCTTGAACTGCTCCATCCTGATTATCCTGCATACTTGACCATTTGGTGACGTTCAACCCTGAATGTTTCTGAGTCTCTGGAAAGTACCATTGTCTGAATACCAGCTTCTTAGAGGGAAACTGAGTTCCCTTGAAATTTGGTTAAACTCTGGTTCTTTGAAATGCAGGCAAATAAGTTTTAGAAACAAATACACGTCGGAGTTTGGAGACTACCAACAAGGAATATTTGCAGTTTTGGTTTTGGGTTTTCTTCATGTAATGTGATTACAAGCAGTTTATTTTCCATTTTATCCTTGAAGTTAACTTTACTTTTACATCTGGAATTAAACTATTAGAATATTTATCTTTTATTTTATGCTTCAGTTCATTTTCCACTGCCCATTCACTACAACACCAGGCAGTAGGTAGGTTATCCAGCTTGTCCTCGTAGCATGTTCAGTGTTGGTGGGTGTGGACTAATTTTAACTCATAGCTCATACAGTATCCAGCCTGTATCCACAATAAAAGGCAGCAGCAGGGCTGGAGGTGTGTTGACCAGTGTCTGAGACAAGACCGGATTTAATCGTATAAAGTTCCTGGCTGGCTGTGCCATCAACTGTGTGGCTGGGGATGGGAGCCAACCACAAGCAGTGACGTAGGAGCAGATGATTTGAGGACATAGAAAATGAGTGGGCTTCAACTAGGATTTTCTCACTGTGATCCTCTTCAGTTCATTAGTTTTACTTCTGTATAAGGACAACACAGCGATTTAGATGTTTTAGAGACACTAACTGAGCAGAATAGCTGTCTACTGATGTGTGTTTCTGTGTTCATGTGAGTTGTGAACACAGAGCAGAGCCAGGTTTGAGGGATATACAGTCAAAAGATACTTTTTTTCCTGTTTTCAACAAGTTTTGCCAACGGCTGTTTAAACTATAGTCACTCTTTTTAAAATATGTTAGATGTGTATATTAGTGTTGCACTTTGATTTCCCAGATATTTGCTCTCTGAATTATCCCCAAACAACATGAATTTCTCAGCTGGTTTTGTAGAGAATACATTTATCTTAAGTTAAATCCAAACTACTCACTGCCATACAGAAATTTATCTTCATCACCCAACCCCAGGAAACTGTGTTGGTGTCTGGAAAATACTTTGTTTTCACAGTGACTTCCGAGTGATAACGCCTCGTGACTCCTACACACCACCGTCTACTGGTAACTGAAACTTGTGTAAGATGCTGCAGACGGGGAATGAGGCCACAGATGTCGAGCGGAGGTCAAAGTCAAACGGTTGGGATCTGACAAACAGCGCTCTGGGAAGATCTAGAAAAAGTTCCTTAAGTTGACTTTAAATAGAGACACATTGCAGCGCGGCATCTTATGCACTTATCAGGACAACCAGGTAATAGGATTGATGGCTTTACCTCAGGTCACAATGAAAGAGCAAGGACATGTGGCAGTGCATGACTCCTGACACCAGACCTTAAACCGTAAACACAGACGTTCCTCTCCACAGTGAATACCTGGAAGCGGCTGCTGTTTTAGAAGCTGCTTAATATTTTTGGTTTTACTGCAACGTTAAAGCAGCAGCTCATCCAATTTGTCTGTCTTGGAAAGTGCTATGGACTCTGCACACACAGCTCATGCTACACTTATTTTCCGAGCCCTGTCTCAGAAATTACAAACTGAAACCCCACAGTATCATTGTACATGTTTGTTTTGAATTGTGTACATCATTGGAGAAAATAGAACTGAAAGCAGATAAAAGGTTAAGACATTTGTTGGTTAAGGGATTGACAGGAAAGTAATTGTCAAGAAAATTCATTATTGCAGAACTGCATAATATTATCAGGTCTTTAAAAATAAAGATTTGCTACTTTTCTGTTTACTTATATTATTTAGAACTCAGAATAGTTCAAAAGACAAATTGAAGATATCACATTTGGCTTCCAGGATGTGCTTTGGGCATCTTCAAGTATTTTTTTGGCATTTTCAAATTTCATCAGCTGATTATTTCAGTGATTGCTGCAGCTCTACAGCAACTCACAGCAAATGTTCTGGTGAAATGAATGAACCCTCAGCTGCATTTGACATGTTTTGATATTATTTTATTGTTGTGTGGTGTAGTGTGCCGGAGAAATTGTTGGTTTAAACACGTCGAGCTACAAAGCCATGCGCCGATATAGCATCACAACCTTCTCCGTGTTGTCGGGCTCTAATGATTTCCTGTCTCTCCTTCTCCCTGCAGGGGAGGAAGGCACCTGGGCGCTCAGGGAGTCGATCCAGCAACATCTCCAAGGTAACCGTCGAATATCAGCGATTAAAGGGGAAAAATCAAGGTCACAGTTCACTGTGCAGGGCAGCATTGTTTATCTAAGCAGAATCTGATGTGTGCTGTTGTAAGGCTGTTTATCACACTTTGTGTTGAGCTAAGTGTTAGTAAAACATCAATATACAGTTACTTCAAATAGAAAGTTCACTCATAGTAAAAAATGCACAGGGAATCAACACTTGTTTAGTTTAACAGGTCATTTTTAATTGCTTTGGTTTTACAACTTGCAACTAAACTTTATTAATGTATCAGTGTCACCTCTCTGTCCACTTTGTAGCAGCAGTTTGTAACAAAAACAATGATCATTAGTAACATCTGTATCAGCAACTAAAACCTTTGATAATATTCTCAGGGGTGGTGGAAATCAGTGTGAAAAAGAAACACAAATAAATAAATACACCTCCTTGGCTCTTTGCTGTAGAAATGTGCAGGTGTTTGGTAACATTGTAGCACTGACAGGTAGTCAGCGCTGTCAGAGCCACAGCTCTCTCACCTTTGTTGGATTTATTTTGCTGTGTAAGATCAAGAAACTATAACCGTTTAAAATACAGCCTGTGTTGTACAATGTAGTTTAGTTGTTTAACTACTTTTAAAACAGTTCTCTCCTCTTGGATGTAGAGTATCATTTCTTGAAATGCTGAGATTATGGAGTGCAATATCGCTGGTTGTTACTGCGTGATGTAAAAATACATGCTGAAGTTGTACTTATTAACAAACATTACTCCAATGTGTAGGTGAAAATGCATATACAATAAAGTCATGTCATACACAAAGGCAAATCAAAGTGAATCAAAGTTAGCAAATGTTTATTGTTTAATAAGAAATGGTAATTTTTATCTTGTTTCCTGAGTTTCACAGCAAGACAAGGTATACTTCATTTTTTTCCTTCCAATATCCACTGAGGTGCTCAGTATTGACAAAAATATAATATTACAAATTATTAGTACTGTGCCTCTGTTTGGTTTTCAGTAGGACCGAGTCTGTATTTTGTTGGCATCTGATTCATCTGAACAAACTGTAGTAAAAATCATTCATGCTTTTGATCTATCATCAGTATTCATGTTTGTTTGGATGCTCCTGTCATAACAAGTTGTCTAAACTTGTTCTGACGTTTATTTGACCTAAGTTAATAACTGCTGACAGGTTGTTGTATTTGCAAAGCAGCACAGGAGCTAAATGAAGGATGTTTGTTGTTGCAGGCCAGCAACTCCACAGCAGGACTTACCACAGCCTCAAGGACATCAATAACCCCGTCTTCTCAGGACATATGCAGGTAAAATATTACCCATTACAGTTTCACCATCCACACTAACATCTCTCTGAAGGAGAGTCCTCTCTGTGATATTAACATGCACAGTTTAAAGTCTCCTCTCCACTGAGTGGGAGACTGAATTAGCATGGTCTGCTGCACCCCGAGGGCATAACAAACTTAAAATGGATGCTGAAATCCAGTGGTGCTCCCACAGCACAATCAATGGGAGGAACATGACTGATTGCAGAAATGAAATCCTTCTGCTTATTATAACCACTGGTCGTGTGGTGGTCATACTGGCCGCCTCGGCTCTGTGGCTTTGTGGTTTAAAGGACGCTGTGTCTGTTAGCAACATGAGCAGGTGAGATGAGTGAGAGTGCCTGGGCGTCCATTTGTCACTGCATGTCTTCAATTCATTCCATAGTCATTGATTGCCTGTTTGTCGGATTGTTTTGTCTCATGATAAAACACAGTATCTGTCCCACAGTGAGTGATGCTTTCACAATAAAGTTGATAATAAAAAAATGTAAATGATAATAAAATTGAATACAGTGGTCACAACCTGTTCCCAGAGGCTTTAATCAACTTTAATTTCAATAATAGACAATTACCAGAAACAACCACAACACATATTTCTGACTTCACATTACACACTGCAGGAAGTTCAGAGTTTATTTGCTGAAGATTGGAGATATTTGTCCTTTCACTTCACAATGGAGATAAATGGAGTTTAGAAATATCACATTCAAGTAGTTCATCACAATAAACTCCTGGATCCTTCAGAGTAACAGGGGCTGGTGCTATGGAGTTTTAATAGTTGCTTTTCAGAGTTGTGACCAAAACGTGTTTACTAGTAAGGTGGTATCTCAGTGCAAGATTTTTTAATTTGAGTGAACTGATCCTTTAACGTCAACTGACCCATGACACAATCAATTTTCAGCCCTTTTGTTTAAGTTAATGTCACGTTCATGTCTTTTCTGTCTTGTTTCACCTTATTTTTACTCATTTCCATCTGTCAACGTGTGTGTGTGTGTGTGTGTGTGTGTGTGTGTGTGTGTGTGTGTGTGTGAACCAGTTGGTAACCCACGGCGACAGAGCACTGGCAGCCATTACAGCTCCAGCGTCTCCGC
>OOFC01003108.1:15184-32636 GCA_900323345.1 Pseudochromis fuscus | reverse complement strand
CTGACCTTTTTCTGGATGATGTGCTGCTGAAAATGAAAATCAATGGGAGAACGTGCTTTAAATAAGAGATTTGTTTGAGGGATTATCTTTGCTGTGTGTCTGAGAGGGAGACGAGAAGATTGATACCACCAAGTAAACATGAAGCTACAGCCTGGATGCAGTTAGCTTAGCACATAACCCCCAGAAAAACCAATAGATTGTCGTTAAAAGATGGACGTAACCACAGTGATGTCACCCATTGGTTTGGGATTTTAAGTTAAATTTGGAGGTCGCCATCTTGGTTTTTTGGAGCCAGAAATGACCTTATTTGGATGAAGAGGGGCAGCTAGGAGGAGTTAAGCTGTTCACAACAAACACAAAGCAAATTTTTCCCTCTTGTTTGGTTTGTTTTTTGTTCAAGATAAAACTTTTTTAACTCGCATGGGTGTAAATTTGTGTCTTCATGGATTCACCTATTACATTTGGTGTGAATACAGCTTAAGAGGGCGGAGCTAGCTTCTTGTGAAGACACCCACCTGTCACTCTAAGTGGTCACCCCCTTAAATATTTAAAGGGGTGGCCTTTAAGCCTTCATACAATTTAAAAATTCACTCCCTGTGCAATTGACATAAACAGGGAAATAAGCTACTTAGCATAAACAGGTTTGTGTAGCAGCCTGTAAACATGTTGTTATAAACATGTATATTTCTGCTGAGGGGGAGGGACTTAAATGGTTTGTGCATCCTGAGGGATACAGTCATTGGACAGGTGGGAACAGATGGGTGTCAGGTCATGTGACTTCACGCCAACATTAAAATAAATATTCAAATTTGTATGAAAATCCAAAATGGTAGCCACAGACCCTGGTCGTATCGTTAGTACTGTTATTTAGTCATGATTAATATATTTGGGGTCCAGAAAAAAATTGATTTTAAGGCCGATTTGTTATATTTTTGTTTGAATTTCTTGAATTTTCATTCCAAGAAATTCACTGAATGTTTGTTAAATTGTTGATGTGTCTTAGAAGATGGTGAGAAAATCATCCACCATCATAGTTTTGGGGAAAAAACTATCAAATTATAATTGTAGCTATCGTACATCAGAAAATAGTTTATTTAATTGTTAATTTTTGAAAGTATTTATGTGTGCTTGCCCAATTAATGGTTAAAAAAAATCATACAATGTATTAATTTTGTGAGGTTGTCGGATTTTATCATTAGACTGAACCAGGCTTGTAATTTACCTTATGCTAGTTTCAATCTCAGGTGGTATCAACTTCCTCCTCCACCTCTCAGCAGGTGTTTTCTAAAATTTCCGATATTTCCGACAAGATTTACAACAACAAAACAGATTATTTTTTTACTTTGAGTGATGACTTTCTCCGGCTCAGTGACTCTTATCCTCACCCTCCCTACAACACCACATCCCAACATTCCTGTCATTCATTTTTTAATAAGCTGTCAGATTCTTTAATTATTTACATGAAAACAGATGAAAGAATGCTGTATAGAGAAACACTATTGTGATGTAAGTACTGTCACAATGTACATCTCCTATGGAGTTAACAGTACGCGTATTTCTTTTGCTAGTTAGCGATAAATGATGAGTAATATTGTTGATTATCAATCAGGAGTGGCTGGCTTTGATGCGGCAGAGATGTGCTGGTTACATCCTGACACAGACAGAATGCATATTGTTGTGTTTCCATGTATGTGGCGATGCAGATGGGTAAATAATGTATGGGCTGTCAGTCACTGCAGCAGCTCCACTTCATCGTTATTTTAGCCTTTGATGTATTTTTGATGATCACGTTGATTGACGCAGCTTTTATGTACACACACACACACACTGGCAAACCCTCCCTCCTCATCTTCAAATGAGAGCTTTTCCAGAATCAGTCCATCTGACATCATTGTGTGTGTGTGTGTGTGTGTGTGTGTGTGTGTGTGTGTGTGTGTGTGTGTGTGTGTGTGTGTTCATGCAGTATACCTTTACATGATGTATCTTCATGCGTGTTTCCTTTAAATGATCCCTCTGGGATGTTATCACTCCCTGTTCTGTTTGTTCTGTTTGTGTGGTACAGTAGGCGACTCATCCACTCATATGTATCTGTGTGTGTGTGTGTGATTTCTTTGTTTATTTTGACTCATCTGTTCATAACATTATAAACAACAATGGCTTTAACAAAAAAAAAAATCACTGCTGGATGCCGCATCTTCACCTGCCTTGTCACTTGTGACTAATGGACATCACTTCCGAGTGCCTAACCACATTAATGTGAGCAGTGGGACTGGGCTGCCGGCTTATGTAATACTGCCAGCACAGTTTTCTGCCTCCGAACTCCCTCCTCCTCCTCCTCCTTTCTCTCTCTCTCTCTGTGCTTCTCTCCCTGTGCCTCTCGCTCTCTCCTGGCCTGCCTGATGTGATGTGATGTGGCTTGGTTGCCTAGCAGCCATCCCCTTGTTTGAGTAACTGGGGTAGCAAAAGCAGAGAGATATCTGGTCTGCTGAGCAACACACACACACACACACACACACACACACACACAGGCAGATAATGCCCCGTTGTGTGGTTCTACAGGCTTGACAGTGTCTGTTTGATGTCTGCTGTTACCATGTGAGGTATGAGCCAGCTATAATCAATGTCTCAGGCTGGTGTAAATTGATTTGTGTTATGGGAAGAGTCCCTATTTCTTAACCATCTCCCTCCCTGCAGGGCTACAAGCACTAATCCCTACCTTCACTGTCTTCTTCTTTTAAAGCTCCACAATCGCCCACGTCCTCATCCATCGCTTCCGGCATTCAAAAAAAAAAATCCCTCATTCATCAATACTTCGATTTTGGCCACAGAAATTATCGATCACTGTCGCTTTTTTTTTTTTCTCGCCGTTCGAAGAATCTATTTTTACTCCCCCCACCCCCTCCTCGCTCGCCAACTCTCCCTTGCTCCATCCTCTCCTCATTAGCGCTGTGTGAGACACCTACACAGGGGCTTCGGAGAGATGAATGGTCTAATCCCCGAGGGGAAGGAGTGAAATATTACATGGTGTGCTCACACATTCACAAATACACTCACACACTGACAATGTGAGGCGCATGAACACATTGTGTGATACAGTACACATGCTTAAATACACACTCACACACACACACATGCCATGGTCTTGACAGCTCTGGTAAAAGGAGACAGATTAATGGAGGAAGCGGCCCGCTGCAAAGCCTTTCAGAATGACAACGGCCAGATGAAGCTCTATTCACTGGACCTAGTGTCACCACACACACACACACACACACACAGATATACATGCATGCATTGGACTGTATTGTGTATGTGCGCCTGCGTCACTGTGAGGTCAGAGCACCCATGCATGTCGCTCTGGTTACGCTCTCACTTCTACACCTGAGCAACAAAAAGTCACTGTGTGTGTGTGTGTGTTTATGAGGGTAAGCTGGTGGTTAGCAACAGGTAGCAGGTAGACCTACGGGACATATGCTTCCCTTAGACACACACACACAGCTTCCACACATCCTGAAATAAGTTGCAGCCATGTTGGATTGAACAGTGATCAATACCAAACTGCTAATCAAAGATGGAGACCTCTCTGAGTGTGTGTGGGGCCTGGCGTTCAGTAGTGGTTTTGCGTGTGTGTGTGTGTGTGTGTGTGTGTGTGTGTTGATGCCAACCCTGCAGGGGCATATGGAGGGCACGGGCTGGGCGGTGCCAGCTCAGAGCGCCAAGAAGGAAACCATAAACCATCATTGTGATGTCCAAACAAGGCCGGGGAGTCACGGATGGGTGAGGGGGGCGTGATGAGGTTATGAGGATCAGATGTGGTTCCACAATCTCATTTATAAATAAAATGACAGCGGACGTATATTCATCCCCGAGGAGAAAACGTGCTGGAGCAGAGTTCAGTGGGACGATGCTTTCAGTGCTGACGGGAGGGTTTAGGTGAGGGGTGAACACAGTGCAGCTCTCAACATCCGCTGAGCAGCTTCCAAACATGTTAGAGGTAAAGCATCAAACATTTCATGTACCGTCATCAATACAGGCTAAAATGCTCATCATAAAATCTCTGTGTCATTTCTACAAGTGGGATAAAAGAACAGTTTGATATTTATGGAGAATAATGTTTGGAAATGACCAAGTTGTGGCGTCTGCAGGTGAATTTCATGACATGGGAAATCGTGATGGGCAATGACAACATGGACACGAAAAGACTACTCATTGTTCAAAGCATATTAGCTCAGGTTAATGTTACTGTTGTCAGCTACAAGCAGCTAAGCTAACACAAGCAGTTAATTAAAACAACATAATTAAACATGGAGCCAATACACACTTAAAAATCCTGGACTAATTGCATGCTGGGTTAACTTAACCCAGTGAGATTGGTTGTTTTCCCGAATATTTTGTTGTTTTTTGTTGACAACAAAGAAAATACTGAGTAAAAACAATAAAACATTGGATAAAAGTACAATGAAATGGGTTATAACAACAAAACGTTGGGTAGTTGGTCCAATATTCATCCAGATTGGGGTAAAAACAACCCAACGTTTTTAGTGTGTAGGAAAATCCAATAATAATATTAAGTAGGAAAAACTCTAAAAACTTCCATATTCTCCACCTTTTCTCCAAACTCGTGAGTTCGGAGCTTTCAGCAATTTTCCACTTTCAAGGTCATGAATACCACAAGTGTCACGACACACAGGGTTTTTACTGTATTAAGAAATATGTTCCCAGGGTTTTTCTATGATTTAAGGTTGGTATGACTGATTGGGAATGACATGCCCCTGTGTGTGGAAATTACCATTAAAACTTACAGCGCTGTGCAAAACTTTTAGACCCTGTTCAGATTTGTATCCATGACTATAACATTAAGTATAGCAAAAGTATCAGGGAGATACTGTGATTGCTCCAAACACATGGCAAGAGTCATAAGAAACTGTCCCTCGATACATGATTTGGGCCACAATGATGGTTGAGTGTTAAAATTATAAATATGTTTCAAGGTAAAACTTACCAGCCTCACCTGCCGGGTATGTGCGACCTTCAGAGCTTTTAAGTTGAAACATCGACCATAACTCATGGAAACACCAGTGATGTGCAACGGCAAGGTGATCACCAAAAGATGACTCATTGTTCAAAGCAAAATATTAACATTGCTTCTATCAAGCTAGCAGGATAACGAGCAGGTGGTGTGCAGAATATCTAACAACATAATTAACAGATAAGGTATCAACATTTTCAGAGACAACTGAAATTTGAGCTTTCTCGAGGTGGACTCGTCTTGTAAATACACAGGCTTCTTACTGTTTTAAGAAATATTTTCCCAGGATGTTTACAGGATATTTTCTGGGACATGAGGCTGGTATGACTGATAGGTATCACGACCTAGATTTCACATTCCTGTCTGTGAAACTCACCTTGAGTTCAGCTTCTTATCCACGACTATAACATAGCAAAGGTGTCATGGAGGCATGTGATCGCTCCCAAATGGATTCTGTTGCATGAAGAAGTGTCCAAACCATGGACTGTTTGAAGAAATGGACGAAGCAACCAGGTCTCAAAATGAGGCCAATGCAGGAGAGCAAAAAAGTGCAATACCACTGACGACCACTAGGGCTCCAATTAACTTCATGAAATACTCAGTCAGTACATTTTTTCACCAGTCATTCTGATGTCATTAGATAAAGTCAACTCTCCTCAGTGATCTGGTCCATCTGAAAATCAATTAATCATTTTGTCAAAAGAAGATTTAGGGGCAGCATGAGTTTGATTGACAGGTCTGTCTCCAATAAACCAACCCTAGTCTCCAGTCTTATACACATTGGGTAGCGTCAAAGGGTTCATTTCCCTTCATATCCAAATATGGTCACTTCTGGCTCCAAACAACCAACATGGTGACGTTCAAACACCAAATTCCTGGTTTCAAAGTCCACAAACCAACAGATGAATCCTTCTTATTGACACCCGGTTGCTTCATCAATTGCTATATCCAGTCTATACTCTAGACAGACCCATGCAGGCTGTTTACTGTCTTATGCTAATCTAAGCTAGCTGACTACTGACTGTGGCATCATATTTACTGTACAAAGGTAACTAAAATACACCTATCAGCACCTCTAAACCTAGTTAATGTGTTAAAATATGTTCAATTTATACAAACAGCGTATAAACTATGTCAAATCGTACAAAGAAGTTCTGGTTTTAGAGGAGATTATCTGCTGGACTAGCTAACTGCACTCTTAGCAAGAAAGTGAATATTTCCCAAAATGTCAAACTCAGGCATGTATTCCAACACAATGCAGTCTTTGTGTGTACAACCCCAACAACACTATTTTATTTATTTATTTATGGATATGCTTGTGTGCTCATTTATGAGACTTGAAGTACCAAGCATAAGGCCTAATAACACTGCGGTAAACAGCAGCAGTGCGGCCTCTTCCATCAATCACTCCCCGCTCACCTGATAGCCCTCCAAACACTCTTGGTCCTCATCCACACACACACACTGCGACACTGCCAGCGCCATTACCCACTTAAACAATGACCCCCTTGTTCGCTAACAGCCGCCCATTGGAGCTGATTAAACTTTTAAATGTCATTTAATAGAAGCGTAATGTTGCTCCACTGCGTCTGTCAGCAGCTTGAGGGGGGGTAAAAGGATACCTGGTCACCCTCCTGGTGTGTCACACTGCCCGCTAAATTCCTCAGCTGGGTAGTCATCGCCCGCAGCGTGGGCGGCGGCGGCGGTGATGAGAGTGAATGCGACCTGGATTTAAAAGAGGACACGAGGTAGCAGCACCTCTGAACCTGCCGCCGCTTTGTTCGACCTTCTCGCTGCCAGATGGGGTTTCTCAAGGTGCTTGTGTTATACAGCGTGGTGGGGGGTGAAGGTGGACGGCGCCCGGTCGGGTCTACGATACTGCAGGGGCCATTTTACCCCAACACAATGTCAGTGAACAAACAATGGCTGCTCTGTGTGAGGGTTTCTTTGTTAGCTGGTACGTGTTCGGTCCCAGAGTTGGAGTATTTTTAAATAACCTCACATTCTTGAGAAATTCCTGCGGCCTGCCTCCGTCATCAGTTTGGATCTGTGTCACATTTTCTCAGCATGTTGTCCAGAGTCAGTCGTTAATTTGATGTCCGTGACTCTGAGCTCAGCGGTACAAGCTGAGTAGCAGGGTCACCTCTTGTTGTACGCTGCCAAAAACACAGATTTATTCCAGACACTCACTGATACTGCTGCTGCTGCTGCTGCTGCTGCTGCTGCTTCCTGAATGTGGACCGGATCTCATTAAGCTGTTTCCCGGAAAGTGGAGTAGATATTTGGGCTGCATGTAGGACCTGACCTGACACCAGATGTTCTCATGACCTTTGTATGACTCACGTCTTCAATCACACTTGAATCGCCGCTCACATGAAATACTAGCACAGACGAAAAGGGGTAAATGTGAGTGTGGAGCCTTGATCGTTTTCTCTGCGGCAAATCGAAGAAGTTAGTGGGTCTGGACATGAGGACAATGAGGAAGTGAAAGGAAGTGCAATACTCCCAACGGCCACTAGATGCTGTCCCCAAAAAACTCTGGCACCAATAGATTTCAATTCAAAAACGGCCATTTTCAATCATGAAATACTCAATGATCTGTTGGTTATAATAATAATAATAATAATAATAAAAGCATCATCATGTCGATATCCGGCTTCGAAAACAAGAAGATTTGGTGGCACCGTTAGTTTGATCAACATGTCTGATCTTCAATTAAATCAGCACTGAAGTTGAATTTCATACATATTGAGCAGTGTCCTCAGGTTGAAGGGTTAGACCCGCCTCCTCACTCCTTCCATCAAGACCAAATATGGTCATTTCTGGCTCCAAATAACCAACATGGCGAGATTTAAATGCCGATCTCCTAGAGTCCACAACTGACATCATGGTTGCTTCTCCCATTTCTATCTACAATCTATGATTTTGCTGTAATTTGCACTATGATAAACTGTAAATGGTTTATAGAGTATATTACTGTAAATAGCACAGGATTATGGGAAAATATTCTGTCATTATTGTAATATTGTAATCTGTAGTACTGTGATGCTGTGGAAAAACCTGACCAATGACAGCAGATTTCTCTTAAAATACTTTAAGTCTCAGATTGTAGTTCTCCAAATAACCCTGAAATATGAGAACAGAAATAACACAAGCTGATTTTTGTTGCTGTTTAGCAAATGTTCAACAATTAAAAAGCAGATTTTAAGGATGTTCTTGGGGGTAAAGTTAAAATTATAGTTCAAACATTGTGCTGCAACTAGATTCATTTCATACAGTTAAAAAAAAGTAAAGTAATCGAAGGCAAACTGTAATCAAAACTCCAAATGAAAATATAGTAATAATACTGTAAATAAAACAATACAACAGTATTACTGTAAATTGAGAGTACAACAGGCCAGTAAATTGCAGTAAAATCTGCAGCAACTTTCTCACAGCATCCACACCATTACCACATTTTATCCAAGGATGAATTAAAATCATGCTTGTTATTCAGGAATGCACACACGATGACCCAGTTAATAACCCGGTTGAACATTTAAGAAATGAGTGCACGCGTGCGCATGTTTGCAGGTTTGTGCCTCGGTTTGCGAGCGCGTTTTTAAAAAGCAATGGATCACAAGTGCATGCGTGCGTGTGCATTCGTCGCATTGTGTCCTCGCGCGCATGGTCTTTGAAGCAATGTGTGTGTACGACGGGGGGGGGAGCTTTGATTGACAACGAAAGAGCGGGTGCCGAGTCGTGCTTGTGGTCGAGGCAGGCTGTGGGAGATGGAGGGTGTTAAGTCGTCAGTATGAGGCATATGTCAGAGATCAGTGCTGGACTGTGGAGATCACTGAGATGAGAAGGGAGGAAGGGCGCCAGGGGTTGAGAGAGACGGAGATTACTGGGGGCTTGGTGCCTTGACCACAGGCGGAATGGCTGCTCGTCACACACACACACACACACATACACACACATCACTCTCGTTGCATCTTCCTCATGAGCGCCGGATACAGAGGTCCAGCCCTCCAGAGGCTGCGTGCAAAGCCCCGTGTTAATAAGATTGTATTCCTCTCTGAGTGGAAGTGCGCGCTCCTTTGTCTCCAGAAGAAATGACAGCGAGAAGAAGAGGTCAGCTCTTGAACCTCTTCAAGCTCTTAAGTGTCTGCAGCTAAAGGAAAACAGAGCGGTGGGATTAAAGCAGATGTGGCGTGATAACGTTGTGTGGAGCTTTCCTGAATGTCAGCACAAACAAAACACTGGTGTCGATGTATGTAAACGCCTCATGTTGGACAAGTTTGTGAACTTAGACTGTGTACAGAAATGGATGATGCCTCCTATGTGTGAGGATCAAAAAAGTGCAATACTCCAGATGACCACTAGATGCTAGCTCCTAAAAACTCAAGTTGACTTCCATTCAAAAATCCTCATTATCAAACATGAAATACTCAATCAGTACTTTTTTTTCCACAAGTCATTCTGATGTAATTCGCTAAAGTCTAAAAATCATTTCATTGACTTAGCGGTGTGGTTAGCTTGATTGACAGCTCCGGCCTCCAATGAGAGCATCACTGAAGTCGAGTCTTGTTCACATTGGGCAGTGACTTTAGGTTCAAGAAATAGATCCGCCTCCTTAGTCCTCCCTTCATATCCAAACATGGTCACTTCTGGCTCCAAAAAACCAACATGGCCACAAACTCCTGGCTTCAAAACATCAGCCAAGAAACCACCGGGTGGCTTCACACTTGCTTTTTCATTTCTGTATACACTCAGTGTTTATGAAACACTGTGACGTCATCGTTTATCATTAAAAAAATCAATCTGAAAAAGCTTCTAATCTCAAGCTTTACTCACACAACTTAAATACCACGCACAAGAACCAGCCATGTTGACTCACACCGCTGGCTGCAGTATTTTATGGATGTGATGTTACAAGATGATGGAAAAAATAAATTCTAGCTATGGAAATTTTTCACAGCATGCAGGTTTTTTGATTATATCACTACAAACGAGGCTTCAGTTGTCTCCTCACTGGATGAGATGTACAGCATTTGGTCATTCAGCAGCACAACAATAGGCTGTCGACACAACACTGACTATATTATCACCTTTATTAAGTTGATATGTGTGTTATCAACAGTTGGTGCATCCTGCTGATCTGGAGCTGCATTCATTTAGAGTCCTGACAACAAATATACGCTCCCGGGTTTTGGTCTCCATTAATTCCTGTGTTCCTGAACTAGTTGCTAGGTTTGCCTCTGTGTTGGTTGGTATGCAAGTTTTTGTATTATCATACATTAAGAAACACTTTACACAATCCAGTTTATCCATTATGAGTATCAAAAATATTGGTTACTGCAGCTATAATGTACATGTGGCAATGAAGCATTTTTGGCTAAGCTTAAAAAAAACTGAGGTCATAGACTGGAAACATGGACACAGTAATCAGGATTCACAAGTGAAGCCAATGTGGAAGTTCAGAAAAGTGTCATACCACTGATGGCCACTAGATGCTGGCTCCAAACACAAACTGTATATTGAATGGATGAAGCTAATGTGAGGTCACCTGTTTATTTGTGGAAATCAGGAGTTCTGTGTCATGTTGGCTGTTTGGATCCAGAAGTGACCATATTTGGATATGAAGGGAGGAGCATTTCTGAATTGGCTTCACTTTCGAGCCCTGGTTGTTTGTCTTTTTCTGTATACAGTCTATTGCTCAAAAAAAAAAACTCTTTGCATAAGTCATTCTGATGTCATTAGCTAAAGTACTTTCTTCTTTTCAGTCATCTGGTGGTCCATCTGAAAAAAATGTCATCACCAAGTAGACATTAGGCTTGGAAAGTATCCAAATATGGTCACTTCTGGCTCCAAATGACCAACATGGTGACCTTCAAATACCAAACTCCTGGCTGCACAAACCAACAGGTGACATCACATCCCAATGAGTTCAGATCTTCCATTGATTATTGTGAATGCCTTATATAGAGCCTTTGCTACATTACTAGAGGAGCTATTATTCACCAAAATAAAGGTTGAACTAAAGTGGGCTTGGGTCTTCACATCTGATACCAGAGTCTGGGCAGAACCTCCCTCAACAACTGTCTAACTGGTCATGGCACAAAAACTCTGCTGCTCCTTGGCGTGATTGTCTAAATGTATGAACACGAAGCAGCGCTGACAAAGTGCATGCACGCTCAACACAACAGTAAATAACGGTGTCCAGAATCATAGAAATGTTTTTATTCCTGAACCCATTCCCCCTCTCCATTGCATGGTAATGTACACCGTCGTTATGTTCCACATTAGAGGTGATTCCTATCTGTGCTGTCCCGACATTATTGGCCGCGCTTGTTTGTTTCGTCGAAAGAAAGCGCAAGTATGCGGAGTAGGTAGCGATAAGAATAGCTGTTTTATTGTGTGCCACTGCCTTGGCCCCTAATGCTGAATGTGTTATCTGAGGGTGCAGCATGCCACACTAAGCTATGTGCATGTGACGCATGGCTGAGCAGCATTCCTCCTCCTGAGTGCATCGCAGGGCAGAGATAGTAGGAAGGCGAAGCAGCCTGACTGCCAACAAAAGAGGCAGAGAGGAGCGAGAGGAGAGAGGAGAGATGAAGGGAGAGAGCAATACCGGGAACATGTAGTTAAGTGGAATGAAGTACCCTTTGTTGCAGATAAGATCATTCTGCTTCCCTGGCCGGCGTCACTAAAGCGATTTGAGCACAACGAATGTAGCTGATTACGTCGTTGGCAGACCACAAAATCCCTCACTGACATGCAGATAAACATTGGTCCAAGTAATAAAAGACTGGAGGTTTTCCTTCTTTTGCACATTCATGATTTTACTTTTATTGTGTAAAGAAAGCAGATTCGCGTACGATCGGTATGCAAGAATGACCCACTTTAGATTTGGTTTAAAGATGCGTCTCCGGTGATCAGATCACAAGTGGACAGCGCTACATACCTGTGAGTGACCACATATCTTTTGTAGAGTTCAAGTTAAATTTTTGCCTCATGTTTACTCCTGTGAATATGATCACACCAAACGTGAAGAGGTTTCATCACACACAAATATTCACCCCCAACATTCACCTGCCAGAAACAGCGACAACCACCGCTTCCGCTATCAACAGTGAACGAAATTGCAAATATTGTTGCTTTTTGAATTCCCAGAAACAGTGAATACCCGTGTCCGAGCTGGTACAGTTGGTACAGAGTCCAGAGTCAAAGTCATGTCATAAAGCTCTGGACGGCAACAGATAGTGACGATAAGCTTGTCCTCCATTTCTGCTACTTGGTGACATCGGGGAATCTCTGCATATGTTTTTGCAATAAAAGTTCAGTAAAATAAAAAAATTTCAGCTCGTGCATTCACGTGTTATGTAATTGCACAGTGCAAGAAATTCACTTTGTGCTTGGTGTGAATGCGGTTTTAATGCTTCCTTATGCATCTCCGACAAGGACATAACAGGATCTACATCACCAATGCAGGACGGTGCAGGATAAGTTGATTGGAGAAAGCACATAAATGACTTTGTCCTATCACTAGAAACAGCTGGAATAGCCCATACGTGTAAATAGTTCTTGAATCATTTTTCTTTCTCATCTCTTTTAGCTAGCTTGGCTAACTCTGGCGTTCTCAAAATCTGGCGTTCTTCTGACGAGTTACGTAAAAACTGTGCGTGGGCCCTGCTGGTGGGTGGGTATGACATTTCCAGTGACATCCAAACACAACATGTGTCTCGGCTATCCACTTAAATTTAAAGCCAAGTGCTAGGCTAACAGAGGGGTCTGTGGCCTCCATGTTCAAAGAACTTTCTGAAGGGTTCGTAGGCTCCTGGTCCTGGGGTCTTCTGTGGAATACACCAACAACACACTCACATTCTCATACATAGTTTACAGAATATGTTTTGAAGTGCTGCAACCATTGGATAACTATGCTTATCTGTGTCCCGCTCTTATCTATATGAGGTATGTTGAGCATGGTGTTACATAACTCTGCGGCGCTCCAATTTTAATTACAGGAATGATCCAAATCATCACTAATCCCTTTAAAATTAGATGAATTCCCATCAAAACCATGATAAGATCATTAATGATTCAAATCTTAAAATACCTAAATTACATTTGTACTTGCTTTTAAAATGCTATAATGCAGCTAAGCTTATAAAATAAACTATGAAAACTTGTCTTGTAAACATGTTTACAAGATGGCCTGAGTGAAGTACTGGACTTACTGACTGCACACTGTGAAGCCGAGGCAGCGTGGATCTGAAGCAGGAGGTGACACCTTTAGCCGGTCTGGTCTGTGGATTGTAGTGGCCTGGAGCTGGTCCCTCTTTCTGAGGTGATAAGAAAAAGCAGCTATCACTGATTAAAGTATTGATCATCCATGTGATCAATCCTCAATATGTTGCAGACCAAGACTCGCATGTTATCACTAGCATGTAGCCACCAAGGGAGTTTCTTTTCAGCTAACATGACTATGGAGTTTTGGAGTTTGTGGTGTTTTCACTAGCTTTTATCACATTTGATTTCTGTTGTTTTGCTTTGTTCAAAATATCAGTTAGCATTAGCTTGGAGCAAATGGCGTGTTGACCCACCTAACGTTAGAGAAACATGATATACTTTAGCCTAGCATGTTGTCATTAGCATATTGTGAAAGCGATCTAGACCTCAATGGGTTTTTATCTGGTTAAATAAAAGTTACATCAAATAAAAAAGGATTTTTTTGGTGTATTTTATTGACTGAACACAATTAATCTTTTATTCCCCTCTTTCTCTATTTGCTGTTCATGCAGTAAATCTAAAAGTTGTGGTTATGTGGTTTGGCCACTATACTCTTCCTAAGGGAGTCCTAGTAACATGCTAACAGGGTTTGATTCTGTTTTAGCAAAACATGATATAATTCAACTTCAAAATGCAGCAGACCAAGCCAAACATGTCGAAATTGCATTTACAGTTAGTCTCCTTTACTTTGGTAAGAAGAAAAAAAGGTTTACGTTCATTTTTATTTATTTACTATAGATTAGTATTAGCTTGCAGCAAAATACTTGTTTGGATAGAGGTCAAAACCAAATTATTTGTAACTAGATTGTACATCTCAACCACAATGTGTTACATACTAGGGGTAGTGTGTTTTACATTGTAAAGATAAGGTTTTTATCGTGTTTTTTATAACAATTTCTTATTTTTAAAATGTCTATGAGCAATAGCTTGTAGCAAGTAGCTTGTTTCAAAGGTGCATGAGTCTCGAGGAGTTACAGCCCTCTATTCCCTGTAACTCCCTGTAAGTCAGTTAGTTTCTTGGATGTTCACAACAGTTATGAACACAGGGAACTGCTAAATACGAGCAGGAGTCTAGACTGTATTTGGCTAACACTGTGTTAGTCTAAATTATTTAAACTCCCTTTTTCTCCGAAGAGAACATGAACCTTATTTTTTATGATGTAATCTGAATTGAAATGCCTTTGTTCTGGAGCATGCAAACAGCCGCGGCTTACAGTTAGCCACACAGCGTGCTCCAGGCATGATGGTGTGAACATGCCCCGAGGCTAGTGTTACTGTAAACTCATCTACTGTACATCATGACCTCCAACATTTTAAGAGCCAAATGAGAGATTAAGTCTTTGACTCTTGGACATACGATCATGAAAAGCCTATTGTTATAGCATGTTGATACTCCAGCCATCTGAAGGATGCACTCACACTGCACACAGGATCTATTTTGGGGTCTCATATTCTTGGTTTTAAGACCCATGATATATCATTTTACTCATGTCTTTTTAACCTTTGCCAACAGATCTGGGGTTTAGGGCTGGTCTCTGTCAAAAGTCAGTCTCCCTCCCTTTCCTTGCCTTTCACTTCTCCTTTCCTCTTACCCACTAACACACATACTGGTCATCACCAGCGGCGTGCCATGCAGAAATAGCATCGCCCCTCCTCCACCCTCCTCCCCAGACATAAAACTGAAGCCCTGTCCCTGAACACAAGACCAGCCTTTCATTTTCAGTCACTCTCTGATTCTGACAGAGGAAGACAGGGTAGTGTCTTTTCCTCTCTTCTGCTCCTTGAAGGGATGGCTACTACCATTACATGCCATTTGATCCCAGTTGCCAGTTCACTTGATCCTCGGCGACTGGCCCAGCCGGCCCCGGTGCACCTGCCCGATGCCCCCTGAGGTGCTAATGCAGGTGTATTTCATGGACAGCAGTGAAACTTGTGTGCTAAGTGTGTTTGAGCCAAAGCACCTGGCCTACTTTCCTACTGTGGCACATCGTGTTAGAAGCGTTTCTCCTGGGTGGCGTAGGTAACTGGCACAGGCTGCGAATGTCTGTGAAACTTTTAAACTTTGACCTGTTTTCTCATTGGTGCAGCCAGGAACTTGCTATTCAGACCGCCAATAAATCGACTGGAAACCTGGAAACCTTCTAGACAACAGGTGAAATTAAGAATAAATATGATTGATTTGTGAGGCTGCTTATTACGAATAAACATCAAAACTACATTCCTCTAGTCCAAAGCTTTTTCCCCCAAAAACTGTGGAAATTTACCTTTTGGTGGATTTTAGTTCTTCATAATTTTATAATATGTCTGAGAAATTGTTGATATTCCCAACAGACACATATTTTCAGTAAATACACAACTTACATTATGCTAGCCACTTGTTTGCTCAGTTGTTAGCCTCAGTGGTTTCTTGATGCCAACAGTAGTTAGCATTGCCCTGCAAGTGCAGTCACTGTAACCATTAAAGGTATACAGTGTTCCTTCCCTGTCATAATCACAATCTCATGAGTATTTCCAGATTGAAAATAACCATTTTTTTAAAACTGAAGTCAACTGGTGCCAGAGTTTTCTGGAGCCAGCCTCTAGTGGTCATCAGTGGAATTGGCCTCATTTTTCAGACCTGGTAGCTTTGTCAATTTCTATATATAGCCCCAAATAACAATGCTAATATGATGGTTACGGTTTTCGGCAATTTAGTTTAGCTTGTTAGCATGCTAACATAGATGAGAAGCACACAGTAGTGAACAGTGTTGGAAAATAGGAGGGTTTACTAGTTCGTGAATTGTTTCCCTAATTCTGTATTCCAGTTTCAATGTTTTCTTCAAAGCTACTAAACACAAAACAGGGGATTGTCATGGACAATGTAACAAAATGCATCTTGGGAGTAATAGTTACTTCTCTCAGGAAAATGTAAGCTTTGCCCTTTACTTTTTGTCAATGAAAAGTATTTTCTCAACATGATTGAAGAACAAAATTAAGTACATTTTACTTCCAGAATTAGAAAACCTTTTTAAACAAAGGTGTCACTACAGAAAAAGCTAAAAAGAAACAATACAACTGCAGCTGGTCCTGAGTGGATGTCTGAATAAATTCTAATTCTTTTCCATTTTTTTCTCAAACATATTGATGAGGATTCCTCTGGAGGATCCCACATCTCTGCACTAAATTTCACGGCAGTCCATCCTACAACAGTTGAAATATTTCAGTCTGAAGTGGTGGCGAGCAGCGAGTGACATCGCCATCTGTAGAGCGGGGAACATTAAATCGACCAGACAGCAGGTGTTTAGATCAGCAAGTTTCTATGCAGCAGATGTACTGTAGGGTGAATCACATTTGGGATCCAGCGATAGAGACTCTGAATCTTTGTTTATATAAAATTGTCCGGTCTGACTTTAATCCAAACAGGCTTGAAAACTTAAGGCAGGACGTGTTGTTCCTCCCAAGCAGCACGTGCAGTCGATAACCTGTAAATCTGGGACACACAGTCGCCTCGGGATGCAGAAATTAAGTCAAATCGGGAAAAAGGCAGAATACGTGTGGTTTCTGGAGGTTTGTTTTTAGAGAAATCTAAAATTCTTTCATTCAGACGTCTAAACTGTGATCGGTCAATGTCCGCCGCCTCTGTCGGGTCAGCGTCGCTTTCGTTTAACTTCGCCACGGGATTTGTGTAGCCGCTTAACCTTTGACAAAAAAAACCTTGTCTTCGAGTTGCCGTGACACCACTAACAGCAGAAAACTGCTCCCAACTCTGCAGTAATAACACCCGCGGGATTTCTTAGCGCCTTTCCTTCTCTGTCAACACTCAGCAGCTGCCAGCACGGCTCAAATATCCATCAGCTACCAGCAATGGACACGGTGGCCGAGGCTGCGACACCCTGCAACCAAAGCTGACTGGTCAGGCCGGGCCAGCGCCATAACGGGCCCTCAAATGATACAATCAGACAGCCCCTGGGATCGGCTTTCTTTGACCCTTGTGGTTGTCATAACTAGCTCGTGTACAGCACATACCAGATGCACATTAGGTCATAGCTTGTAACCAAAACCTATTGAAAGTATATTGTAATGAAGCTCTTTTTGTGGGCAATGGAAAGACTGAATGGTCCTAATAACTGGTTTAGGTGACCAGATACTTACAGGCGGAAAGCTGATCCTCTGCAC
>OOFC01003101.1:8880-33245 GCA_900323345.1 Pseudochromis fuscus | reverse complement strand
GATTAGTAGCAGCGGATTAGTTATTTTGACTAAAGCGTACAAATATTATTCTTTTTTTTTCTTGGTTATATTCTCCATTTATATGTGTATTTATTTATCTGAGTATTTAAAGCGTTTCGCAGCCTCTAAGTGGAACTGTTTTTTCGTCTCCTTATCCCACCGGAACATATTTAGTGTAACACGCTGCTAGGCAGTCATGTCGGCGCTGAAGTCAGATCGCTCTCAGTTAGAGTAGTCAAAATTCAGTTGAAAATAACTAATTCTGCAGTTGGTGTATTCAAGATTACAATATCTGGAGATTATGTGTTGAGGATAAGCGGAGGAATCACTGCAGTGTTGGTTTATTTTAAGATAAAGTAAGTTTTCCTCCGACTTCTTCCCGAGGCTTGTCCTCTTCTGCACTGTTAACGTTAGCTAACGTCAGGCTGGTTAGCTCAGTTGAAATGATACAATAAACCCGTCAACACAACATTGTCTGTGCTTGTGTGTAAGTCGAATTAACGTGGTTTAGCTGAGGATAAAGTCGCTGCAGGGGACACAACATTTATTTAGGATTTTGTATTGTTGAGAGCTGGAATTATTCGTGCTTGCGCCTCACACACAGTGAACATGTCAGAGGAGTGAAGTCGTCGTTTTACTCCTGATGCCGTTACTGTTTGTAGCTGCAAGTCAAGTAACGACTGAACGGGGGTTGTGATGAATGTTCATTTCTTACTTGTTGTCCTTTGCATTTATCGGTGCAATGATTGTTGTTGGGAATCTGTTGATTTGCTTTCTCGGTTATTAGTTGGAGCCATGGCATCACTATCTGAGGAGGTGCTGCTGGTGGTGAAGAAGGTTCGTCAGAGGAAGCAGGACGGCACACTGTATCTGATGGCTGAACGTATAGCCTGGGGTCCAGAAGGCAAAGACCGCTTCACAGTCAGTCACTTGTATGCAGATATTCGCTGTGAGTACTCGACACCTTTCAATTTACAAGTAGCGAGCCGAGGTGCTCGTGCGAAGGATGCTGTTCTCAAGCTTGACCTTTATTGCTGCTACTGCACAGGTCAGAAGATCAGCCCAGACGGTAAAGCCAAAGTTCAGCTGCAGTTGGTCCTTCACACTGGGGAGAGTACAACATTCCACTTTGCCAATGAGAGCACTGCACTCAAAGACCGAGAAGCTGCCAAGGAGCTGCTGCAGCAACTACTGCCCAAGTTCAAGAAGAAAGCCAACAAGGAACTGGAGGAGAAAAACAGGTAAGACTCTGGGCTATTTTCTCAAGATTGTCCTCAGAGGATACGTCCAATAATGTACTAAGTTGTGAACAGAATGCATAAAAAGTCTTAAACCAACATGACCTTATCCAACTAACAATTGTTGTCTGTGTTGTTTTATTTCTCATTACAAATCACATTAACAAGCTGCATACGGTGGACAGTGGCTTGTTCTGGTGCATGTAAAAGTCACTACTGCATCAAATATGCAGTTTGCTTTTGTAATTTTAAAAAGTTTTGCTCTAAAGATTTGCATCCTCAATATAAACAAATCAGCTTGGGGCAAACTTCTAAAACAGGGTTGCAAAGTCAGAAAAGATGAAATGCTTTGTTTTTGGTGACTTTGGAAACAACATTTGTGTGATTAAAATACTTACTTGAAATGGTTTTGTTTTTTGTTTTTTTTTAAAAAAGAAAAAAAAAGATGATGAATTTTTTGGTGACTTGGAGAGTGTAGTTTGTCGTATGATAGACTTACTAATTTCTAATATTTAATCTTGAATAGAATAGAATAGATATCTTTATTGTCCCCAAAGGGCAATTTGTGGTGCAGCCAGCAAAACATTGGACAGATAAAAACAATCCACAAATACAATCAGCCTCATCAACCTAAATGGTGAGGCCAAAAAAACAAATCAACACTCAAGAGGGTGTGGTGGTTAATAAATTCACTCTTATCCAGTTACATCACTATATGCCCTTTCAATACTTTGAAAGAACAGATTGGTTTTTTTTTTTTTTTTATGACAATGTCCATGAACCCCCTTGTATCTGTGTCATAAATGGTCAGATTGTATCATAGATTGTGACACAACTGCACTTATGTTTCATAAATAAAACAGGAATGTGTTTTTTTGTATCTGTCTTGTGTCTATGATTTAATGTGATAAAATATTGCAATGATAAAGTAAACACAGAGCCCTCTGGCACTTGTCAAATCAGAGGCTGCATATTTATTAATGTAAATTAATCTGTTTTTCTTTTTACATAGTATAAAGCAGGTTTGATACGCTGAGCTGTTTCTGTATATGTGGAGGCAATGTTACACTATTTTGTGTTTTCTCCTACAGGATGCTTCAAGAAGATCCAGTACTATTCCAGTTATATAAAGACCTTGTAGTGAGCCAAGTGATCAGTGCTGATGAGTTCTGGGCCAACCGGTTAGGAGGCATGAACAACACAGACCCCACAGTGTGCAACAACAAACAAGAAGTTGGTATATCAGGAGCTTTTCTGGTGAGCACATCTCTGGTGGAACCTTACATTTCATCATCTCAGTTAAATTATTAGCACTGACAATATACAGCTAAAGTTAACAGACCTCATTTTTTGTGCTTTACAGGCCGACATTAGACCTCAGACTGATGGCTGCAATGGTTTGAGATATAATCTGACCGCTGACATTATTGAATCCATCTTCAGAACATACCCTGCAGGTAATTACATCTCAGCTTTAATGTGGGTTATCAATTGTAAGACTATAGAGAGATTAGAAAGAAATTCTGCTACAGGCTTAGACATTTATCTCAGCCAAAGAATAATTAAGTGATTTTTCTGATTAACACACTGTCAGTTTAAGAGGGAAAAATACTATTGTCAAGATAAAAATTGCATATTTTAGTTCATGTATTTCTCATCTCACTGATTAATAATAAACTTGCAACTGGCGTTCCTCATTAGCTGTATAAATCATTGGAGTAAATATATGTAAATCAATTTGCATTGTGCTTGCAGTGAAGCAGAAGTATAGTGAAAATGTGCCTCATAACCTGACGGAGAAGGAGTTCTGGACGCGCTTTTTCCAGTCCCATTATTTTCACAGAGACCGCATCAACACAGGAACCCAGGATATCTTCTCAGAGTGTGCCAAGCAGGATGAGAAGGGTAGGAGTTTTAAATCTTCTGTAGCAGCATGCAAATAATGCAACGTAAACCACTGAGCCATAAATCTGTCCCATGCAGGCTTAAAGTCTCTGGTGACTCAAGGAGTGAAGAATCCTTTGGTTGACCTCCTGTCGCTGGAGGATAAAACATTAGATGAGGTGAGATCATTTGATAGCTTTAGACACATCTTACTTCTTTACACATCTTATTTATTTATTTATTTATGGTGTTTTTGTGACACAGGGTTATGGAATTGGCACGACAGTTCCTTCAACTTCCACTGCAAACAAGACGGTGAAGGAGAACAGCAACTCTGCCATTATAAAGCGGTTCAACCATCACAGTGCTATGGTGCTGGCAGCAGGCTCACGCAAGGGGTAAAAAAAAAATTAAAAATTGTATTTAATACTCACAGCAAGCTACACAGTGTCTTCATCCTTCTGCTAATGCAATGATGATTTTAAAGGGAGGCACCAACGGACCAAGCCAGTGAGACGAGCAGCACTGATGGAAACTCGAGGGATTCTGACTTCTTTCAACCTCCTATTAAGAAGGTGTGATGACTCTGCAACTTTGTGGTGCTTTTTGTTACTGAATATAGTTGTCATTCTGCAACAGTCCAAGGTAATTTATTGTGTTGGCAAACTTTTTTTCAGGTTAAACTACAAGAAGCCATAGAGTATGAAGACCTGCAAAGGGAAAACAGACCAAGAACAGTCGCCTTAAATCTGAAGAAATCTGACAGGTAACATTTGTCCACACTTAATTTTTATTATTTCACCTGTGCTCCTTTCTGACTAATTAAAACTGATACTTTCATTTAAAAACAATCAGAGTAAAACATTCACAGATATGATACCTTGAAAGTTCAGAAATAGTAGACATAGTAGAGTCTGAATCATTTTTGGAACTCTACAGCTGAAAATCATTTAAACAAATTTTGGGAAAGGGATTGCTTTCACTTTACACTGCTCCATAATATAAAAGTCATAAAGCAAGTAATTAAAGATCAGATTCATTGCTATCTCTCTGGTAATAATCTTCTCAGTATCTTTAACACTGCTCCACATTATAACCTTGGCTCTTAATGTGAATGTATATGTGTGTGAATGAGGCCCGGAGGGTCTTCTGTTTAGCCGCCACTGATTCAAATTTTACATAAAGCAGACACGCTTCAGACATATTCTTATGTGATCTTTCTTTCTTTCTTTCTTTCTTTCTTTCTTTCTTTCTTTCTTTCCAGGTATGCTCATGGCCCCGTGCCACTTCAGTCCCAACATTATACAACCAGCCAGGATATCATCAACTCTGTCAACTACATCCAGCACGAGATGAACAATTACAAACCCAACCTCACTGAGGTCAGATCATATACTGCACTTCTGTAATTTTTTCTGGTTTCATTTTGGTTGAAAGATGATGTAAAAATCGTTTTCATCAGATCTTCTCAAGGTGTTTTTATTTCATCCCGCATTCACTTTTTCACCAGATCATAATCAGGTCCATCTGCTGTGACTCAGCAGTCACTGGACTTTGGACAGATCTTTGTAGGTGGACTCATTCATACACAGCGCTGAAGTCCAATAACACATTTTCAGGTTTAAATCAGGAGGAATTTTTTTCCCTTCCAGCTTCCAGTCACATTTTTTTAGGTTTCCTACTTCTTCTGAGTATTTAGCCCCCCCCACCCCTCTCCCAGAAACACAGTGGAGTGGGTGGGTACTCTAAAAAAAAATTTGCAGTCCTCAGTCAGGGATTGGTGTGTGGTGTGTGTTTGTCTACATATGAGGGAAGCTAAGTGTTTGGGGCCAGAGTGGAAACACTGTACTTACAGTGGGGCGTATGTAGTTGGTACCTCCACTGGCACTATATTAGAGATATTGCATGTCACATAGTATGGGAACATTCAAAGTGTCCCATGTCACACTGAGAAATGACAAATGATCAACAGATGAGTTCATACTTGAATTAATCTGTTCTTTGATCAGACAAGAACATTTGAGATCCTGTACACCCATTTGTGTTGTTCACATATTTTGAAAGGATTTTAAAAATACTTGAGAGTTCCAGTTGTACAACAAAATCCAGAATATGTTTTGTATTTTAGGGCCTCAAGTAATAAGTTTATAGTGAGGGTTGATGAAGCTAACTGTAGTAATACTTTTTGCAGGTCTTATCCAGCACAGCAGCTAGTTCTGCCATCACAGCCCTCTCTCCAGGTGGTGTCCTCATGCAGGCTGGTGCACAACAAGCTATAAACCGTGAGTGTGTTGCACAAATTATTTTATTGTAGATTACTGTAGAACTGTTGTGCCCTGTTGCCCAAACTCAAAACCTGCTGAGCAGCAGAATAAACTTCAAGTTGCTAAATGGCATATCCACTGAAGTATTGTTCAGTTGAACAGTTGCTCAGAATGTTGTGTCCAGTGGCTTTATGTTGACAATTTAACTTTTGTCTTTCTCTTTTGTTGATTTTCAGAGATGATACCCACTGATATTCAAGGAGAGTTGAAGCATCTTTATGTAGCTGCTGGAGAATTACTGAGGCACTTCTGGTCCTGTTTTCCTGTAAACACACCATTTTTGGAGGAAAAGGTAACTAATATTCTTTACTTAAATGTTATTCCCCTAATTACTGATAAAATATTTTACATAAGAAAATCCATTGGCATTTCTGATTGAAGAAATACATGCATCATTTATTAAACCGTGCATGAACAGGGTGTTTGTGTCCTTAAGCTATGCTACATAAAGTGGTTAACCTTAACTTTTTCCGATTTCTTTCATCTCTCTTATCTATTTATTTATTTTTTTACAGGTGATGAAAATGAAGTCAAACCTCGAGAGATTTCAGATGACCAAGCTTTGTCCCTTTCAGGAGAAAATTCAACGTCAGTACTTGAGTACAAATGTAAGTCTGTGAGGTATCTACATGGACGCAGAAGGTGACACCAGATGACACTTGTATTAAAGCTCTGTGACATTTTCACAGCTCACAGGGCACCTGGAGGAGATGCTGCAGACTGCCTATAGCAAGTTCCACATCTGGCAAACCCGTCGGATGCTGAGGAAAACCTGAGCTCGGACGATTTGTCGGAAAGAAGAGAAGAAAGACATTGAAGTACACGGACACATGACTTTGTGAAGGTCCTTTAGACTGCTGTGAGGAGACTATGGACCCCACAGCCTAATGGAACATAGTTCACAAGGGCTTAATGAGGAGGATACAGAGGGACGCTGCTACAACCCCAAATGTTCAACAAAGACTAACTGCATCTCAGTCACAAATAACTATAATTAGTTTCTCTCTCTGTTTTCTTTGTGTTTTCTCAGCAGTTGAGAGATCGGTGCCAGGAATGGTTTAATGGGACTTTTTACAAATGATGTAATATGACCAAATTTCAGATGGAAATCTGAAAAGAAAAACAAAAAAAAAGACTCTCAGGACAACAGACTGAGGCATGAGACGCAAGCAGAGGACTGCCAGTGTGTTTCACCAACAAGGAGCTTCTTTGAACACTGGGTTGATTTGTGGGGGAAAGAAAAGTGTTCCAGAAAATCTGAAGCAGGAGGGGAAAGTGAATATAGCAATACTGTAAAGACATTTCACACTCGAGTGCATTAGTATGTGTGACTCTAATCACACTGTCACTGGTTTGTAATGTCTGCACTATCTGTCTGCACTGAAGACAAAAATGTAACTCTGAATTAAAGTGATGCATAAAGCTTTTTGTTCATGGCGCTGTGAAACTGCAGTATTTCATTCAAGTCTTACAGTGGTCAGTACTTTTTAGTTTAACCCTCCTGTTACCTTTACTAACAGATTTTTTTTTCTGGGGTCAGTGACAAATTTTGACCTCCAGAAAATCATATTCCAAAAATTTGTTATCAGAGTTTTGTTTTCAAGCACTTTATGCTGCTATGTAATTATCCCATTAAACAAAACATAAGCTCCCATCCCATCCCTTATGCATACAGAATTCCTTTTAGTATATATTAGGTAACTACAAAAAACAGCTCATCTGTAAAATCTCATTGAATCACCTCAAATGGATCTTTTTGGTGTTTTTAAAGGATCTAAATTAGTAATGAGTAAGTGTGACACCCATTGGTTTGTGGACTCCCGTTTTGAAGCCAAGAGATCGGCATTTAAATGTCACTATGTTGGTTGTTTAGAGCCGGAAGTGACCATATTTGTATATGATAGAAGGATTGAGGAGGTGGGTCTAATCGTTGAACCTGAAATCAGTGTCCAATGAGACTTGGCAGCACTGCTCTCATTGAAGACCAGGCTTGTTGATCCAGTTCACCATGCCCCGAAATATTCCTGTTTTTGAAGCTTAGTAATGGCTTAATTACATAGTTAAGATATTTGAATTGAAGTCAATTGGAGCCAGCATCTAGTGGCCGTCAGATGTATTGAACTTTTCTGCACTTCCACATTGGCCTCGTTGTTGAAATCCAGTTACTTCATCCATTTCTATATACAATGTATATGTGGGGCACTCAAGCTGGTGGGACCTCACCCACTGGTTTGTGGACTCCCGTTTTGAAGCCAGGAGTTTGGTATTTGAACGCTGCCATGTTGTTTGTTTGCAGCCAGATGTGACCACTAATTTCGATTTGTAGGGAGGTGTGAGGAGGCGGGTCTGACCCTTGAACCTGAGAATACTGCCGAATGTATACCCCTTTTCCACCAAACAGGTTCCAGGGCCAGTTCCGGGCCAGTTCCTGACTTAGCCCCAGTTTGTTGTGTTTCCACCGCTGCGAGGACCGGCCCCAGCTGCTAAAACAGGGGCCACCTCTGGCCCCATATGAGACCAGTACTTATCTTATTGGAGACCAGAGCTGTCAATCAAGCTAGCCTTGTCCTTAAATCCTCACTTGGAAGCCTAATATCTACTTAATTATGATTTATTTTGAGATGGACCAGATCACTGAGAAGAATAATAAACTTCAGCTAAAGACATGAGAATGACATGTGGAACAAATAAGGATTTTTGAATGGAAGTCAATTGGAGCCGCTTCTAGTGGTCGTCAGAAGTATTGCACTTTTTTTTTCTTTTTACACTTACACTAATTTTTGAGCCCGACTTGTTTCCCCCATCCAGTCTCCGAGGACGCTACAGACTGTGCAGTCTTCAGAGCTTTGGATGTGTGCTGTGCTTCTCTCTGGGTAAATCCACTGTTTCCAGGAAGTGTCCTCACATCAGCTGAGTGGAGCTGTCACGGGTGGACCCACAGCGGCGGGACACTGACCGCTGACTTTCTCCAAAACAACCCACAGAGCCACGGATGTAGGACACTGGGCTTTGGTTTGGTTTGGTTTGGTTTGGTTTTACCGGCGGTACCGCTGCGGAGTGTCAGTCCGTCCTCAGGTCAGTTGAACCGACAACAACACTAGCTCCTCAGCTAGCATGTTTGCTAACTGGGAAACAGTAAGTGGGAATAGTCTGCCCACGGAGCTGTGTCAGTATATTTATCCCAATAGTAAATAAACTGCCATACGTGTGATTTCCACCGTCCTGTGAAATATTTAATGTTTTATAGTTTCAGCGCGGGTTTACATTAGTTATGACAGAGACGTTAGCACCAGTGTTAGCGGACGGGTCTCGTGATGCAGACTTCCATGAATCGGCTGATTGAATCACAGCTCACAGTTTAATCAATACTCTCTGTTTAGAGTGTGTTATCAATAACATTGCAACATAGAGCAGCAGTGCAGGGTTACAGTGAATTAGGTTGTAGTTATTGACAGTGTTGAATCTTAGTTTGACCAACAGAGTACGAACGTTTGGTATTTTAATGATTTGTTGAGTGGTATTAATGTTAAGTGTTAGTATTGAGGTCTGTTGGCATTAGCCTGCATCAGATTCCTTTTTTAGCTAAAATAAACTTACATAAACACTGTCTTTATGTAATTTACACATATGTAAACACTGTATACTTGTAGGTTACACATTCATACATAGGCTGCTTTATACGCTGAGAATGTTCTAGGTAGGGCTGCGCCACATCCAATCGATTTAAGGAAACATCCTGACGTAATTCTATATAAATAGAGAAGCTGAAGTTTAATATTTAACACACATTTTTTTTTTACATCATGAAAAAAGCACAATATGACGCTGAATATGTAAAACATGTACTAGAAAAGGTTTGTTTATTATGATTCCCTAACAGGAAAAGATTTGGATAATAACTTGATTTATATAGCACTTTTCACAGCAAAGTAGTGTTTTTCAAAGACAAGACACAAATGTTGCTATAAAGAATGATCTTGTTAAGTTCTTGCTATTTAGACACTTGATTTGACATAAACATGACAGTCAGCTTCTTTACATTACACTAATACTCCACTACAACTCTCTACCAGAGCTCCATTCACTTTATAGGGAGCTTCATAGAATATACACAGATTTTCTACAGTATCACTCATGATTATAGTTTAAATTATCTACACCTCAACCACTTACAACAGTAATATGCCATTTGTTCAGTAAGGCCGCAGTAATGATTGGTATTGCGTTGCAAACTGTTGTGTTCCAGTCACAGGGTAGCGACTTTTTCTGCATCCAACTTTTCTACTTTTGCTCCTCGAAGTAGATTGTTAATGGTTAATGTTAAAGGTATTCAACCTTTCCCTTACATCCCTGTTAGAGTAGAGGTCTAACAAACACAGAGACTGAGGTCAGAGATGACTTAACTGATTCTCACCTCCCTCTGAAATGATTGTGTCAACTATGAAAATACCAGCATTTTTCTCGCATTCTTATTGAAATGTTTGGTTCCTACAGTGTACTGTAGAGTTGCTCTAACGGTTTACAGCTTTAGTTTTACTTCTGCTTCCTCATAAATTCATGTAAAACCACAACAAGTGAATCAAGGTGTCCTGTCAAAATACTTTCAGTTTTTACCGCCAGGACAAAATACATTTGAACAAAACAATCTACAGAGATTATGAGAGGTTTGTGCATGCAGGTGTGAAGTAAAGAAACATTTAGATAATTTTGTAGCATTTTTGTCCTTATTTGTTTAGCGATGCTGGTTTCTAATAAGGATTAACAGGAGTTAAGTGTAGTTTATGCGTTAGCTAACTGTTAGAGTCTGATGAGGAGTATTTCTCCAGGCCGCAGTGTAAAGTGGAGTCATGACTTGTCCATTTAAGAGGATAGGTACACTACTGAAAGTCATGTGATGCCACACAGCTGAGGGCCATGGTATGCAAGAAAGCACTCTTAAAGTCTCTAATATTTTTTTTCATACTTTGCTGAGTTCTTCTCACTCCGTTTTCTTCAGTTGTGTTGAGTCACCTGTGAAGATGCCCCTGATACCAGTGGTGCCAGAGAACCACAGTCACATACTTGCAGAGTTTGACTGCCTCGATCCGCTTCTCTCTGCTCTACGTTTAGACTCCGGCAGACTCAAGGTAGGTTTTATGTTTAAATTACTAGTAAAAGATTTGTAGTAGCTTTTTTCCCCCTACATATCTTTAAAGTTTTGAGAAAGTGGAAAAAATACCCAGCAACATGTACATATTACTCTGTTGTGTTACAGTGTACCTGTTTGGCAGTGTCAAGGAAGTGGCTTGCATTGGGAACATCAGCAGGAGGGTTGCACTTGATTCAGAGGGAGGGCTGGAAGCAAAGGCTCATCCTCACTCATAAGGTAATGTGTGCGTGAAACCCTGCTGGTAACACATCAACACAAATGTCCGTAGATTGTTTCTGTGAAATTCTTACTAACTCTTCTCCTGTTGTGGGTTTTTTTCCCCCAGGAGGGATCTATCACTCAGGTTGCCTGTTGCCCTCATGATGAAGACTTCATTGCTGTTGCAACAAGGTTAGAGTTTGTCCATGAAATAAAGAAATGTTTTGTACTTCTCTGTCTTTCACCCCTCAGATGCCTTCCTCTTGTGTTTAACTGTGTGGTCTGTTTTCTGGTTGTCCAGTCAGGGTCTGGTGGTGGTGTGGGAGCTCCAGCTGGAGCGGCGAGGTCGTCCAGAGAGAGTCAGTGTGTCCTGGGAGCACAGAGCTCAGACCATCACTGCCCTCTGCTGGGATGCCAGCACGCTCAGAGTGTTTGTGGGAGACGCAGGAGGCAAGGTGACTTTCCTCCGAGCAGGATCCTCCAAACTGGGCAAGGTAGTGACTGCTGATTAACAATCAAAGTTTGGCAGCAATGTAACTTATCAAATGGTTTCTTCTACTTGCTGTGGTTTAGACTCCTACATTTATTATATTTCATTGTATCATGATTCATATCCATGCAGTGTGATAATTAGTGTAATACTTCTTTTTGTCTCTAGGGGTCAGCGTTTGTCATCTTCCCCGTTCAGACTGTCACCACTGTTGACTCTAAAGTGGTTCAGCTCGGGTACCAAGATGGACGCCTGCTTGTGTCTTCCCTGAGCCGCTGTTACCTCTGTGACACAGAGAAGTGAGTCATAGCAAAATTTGATCTGTCTCTGAGTCTGTTTTTAGACAGAAACTCTCAGAGTCCATGGCAATGTCCTCATATTCAATTTGTTTCAATTCTTTTTTTTTTTTTGTTTGTTTTTGGTATGGCGCCCAATACTGATCACATCACCTCAATCATAAACCCTAATGCCACGGCAGCTGGGGGATGGGCAGAGACAAAAGGACAGGGAGAGAGAAAGAGAGAGAGAAGAGACAATAAACAATAGACACTGAGTCAGGACAGTGCACGGGTTGGTTGGCAAGAGACCCCAGACTTAGAACCACACAGCTCCATGGATCAGGGACAGGGAGCTCCAGATACATGCTGAGACGTACAGAGAGAACATGTAGATAAATATTGTCCCCACTTAATCTATGTTCTTAGACAAGCTTCTGTGTTCTATGCTGTTTTATTTAGGGTTTCCACACATTTTTGAAGCATTGGTTTTGAATTTTATATTTTCTTCATCAAAAGCTACAAGTAATGTCTCTGCTGACCTGAACATGACAATTTGGTTGTGTATTTTCTGTCTCTCTGCCTTCAAGGGAGAAGTTCTGGCGTGTTGGAAATAAGGAGCGTGACGGGGAGTATGGTGCTTGTTTTTTCCCTCAGAACAGGGGATTATTAGTGGGTCAGCCCCCACTGCTTTACTGTGCCCGGCCAGGGTCTCGAATATGGGAGGCCAGTTTTAATGGCGAGGTCCTGAGCACCCATCAGTTCAAGCAGCTCCTGTCATGTCCTCCACTACCTCTCATCACTTTTAGGTAATGCATGTTGCAGCTTATTGTGTTGCTGTAGAAGGCCATATTCCTGATTCTATCTTCTTCTGCAGAAACGAGCCAAATTACAATCCAGCACAGAAGAGCCCGCAGTCAATCGCCTTCCCTAAACTGCTTTATTTTGGGTAATCTTGTTTGAAATATCTTATTATTTGTATCACATTTTTTGAGATACACATTAGGTGAATATTTTTGTTTAATTTGCATAGAGACCAAAACCTGTTGACCTGGACAGATTCTGCCATTTATATCTTCACACCCCAGAATGGACAAGTACTTCTGTGGACTGAAGTTAAAGGTGTGTTTTCCACTTTCTCCCAGAATTCCAGCAGTAATCCTCAGGAGTAACTGAGCAGAGTTGTAATCATGTGTTGTCTGTTTAGTACAACACTATCCAACATGTCTGAATATATCCCTGATCCAAAAAGTTGTTTTTAAACATGAAATCATAATGACAGGTAATCCTTAATAATCCCAGTGATGAACACATGTAGCAACATCTAATTTTAGCAGTGATCATGCGTGTTCCTGTCTAATGTGTCATAAATTAATCCTGTCCTGTTTGCTGCTTTTGTAGATTTGATCGATGTTGCAGTCTACCGCAGCGAGCTCTTCTGTCTCCACGGCAGCGGGCGTCTGTCCCACCTGTCGTTGTTATCTGTGGAGCGCTGTGTGGAGCGTCTGCTGCGGAGGGAGTCCTGGCCTCTAGCTGCTGCCGTCTGCTGCATGTTCCAGCACGCCATCACCACCAGCAGGGTAAGGCAGCTGCTACTGTCATGCTAACTGTTCTCACTTCTGTGTTCAGTGGAGCCCGGATACCAAGAGTTTGTTTAAACTATTCACACCCTGTGTTGGCAAAGGTAGAACACAGAATGCAGCTGTTTACCTCACATGTGCTGCTAGATATGAATCCTAATTTAGAAACAGTGTTACACTTAGTACAGGTTCATCTCAGTAGTCAACATCATGATCTTCTTAACTTAGCACATTTTTTACAGGTTGGTGCACTTTATGAAAGAGAAATGTGAAAAGTTTAAACGCTATAGGTTCAAGCCTTTTGAATATCAGGTATCTTGACTAGATTTCCCATGAATATCTGTTTTAATGAATCATTCTGGTTTAATTCAGGCCAGGAAATCAGTTTCTATCGACCGCCTTGACCACCTGAAGTCTCAGCTGACTTCCAGCACACACCTGGAGCTGACTGGCCAGCTGGAAGAAGTCATCACAAAGCTGGAGCCTCTGGACTCTGCCTGCAGCAGCCGACGAAGCAGCATCTCCTCACATGTAAGAAGACAGCTGTAGACCTGACTGCCATTTTTTTTTTTTTTTTTTATGTGGACCAATAGTATAGTTTAAGCAGTAGATACTGATCAGCTAGCTGGTGAGGAATAGTGGTATTACTTATAATGTTCTGCATGTGACTGATCATCAGGTCTGACTGTATGGCGTGCACAATATTTTCACATCAAACAGATGCAAAAACAATGTAAATGTAATATCCATTCAGTATGTTTTATATATATATAAGTCTGTTGTAGCTTAAGCACTCAGCTTCTGTCAATTTGCAACACACATATAACAAGTGAAGTGACATGAGACGCATCATTTTCCAGGAGAGTTTCAATGTCCTGGACTGTGGGATCTATCGTGTGATTAGCCGCAGAGGAAGCCAGTCTGATGAGGAGACAGGCTCGCTCATCAATCAGTCAATGTCAGAGGAGGAGCGCCTCAAAGAATTCAGCTTCGTGCAGGAGGAGGATCAAGTGGATCCTGGTAAGAGCCAGATTTACTCACGAATGCTGATGCTAAATGGCTGTCTTTAATGATCCAAAATTACTTCCTTAAATTCAGGCAGTGCAGGTCCCCCTAACAGTGGTGGACGTCATTTCATGTTTTATTATTATTATTAGTAGTAATAATAATAATAATAATAATAACACACTTTATTATTGCATTCTTAAGTGGTGCAAACACAAGTCAGGGAGGGAAAAATTTGAAATTTCATTGGGATGAAACTTGCCACACCAAAATGTGGTTGTGCAGAGTGAATTTCTGAAAACTTATGAGCAGAACAAATGAAGCTAATGAATCAGTGATCACAGCAAACCACAAACAAGTGACTCACTCTCACACTTTCTTGTTTCTTTCTTCACTCGTTCTTTTTCTCTGTGGCTTGCTCTTTCTTTTCTCGTGTTATGATTTGTGTGTCTGTGTGTTTTGGTATGTAGCACGATCCAACGCTTTTTCTCCGTCTTCTGATTTCAATGATAAAAGAGAGTAGAGTTATTTTCAGTTAAAGACTCACACCTGAAAAAGACTGAAAAATTAAACAAATATTTGTTTTTGTGAATATTTCTAGCTGCTTTATAAGCAAGAAAGTGACTGATAATGATTTGACTCTTTGATTTTGTCTCTTTTGTATTGATCACCTGTTCTTGTTTTCTGTTTCTGATACTCTGCCACTACAATCAATGTGTATTTAATCAAAAATGATGCTTTGCTGCTGCAGCACTGGATTTCCTGTGAGAGCTGAACAATCACTGTGATGACTGCCGTGCTTAACAAATACAATACTCACTCTGCCGTACTGTTAACTTCAACTCTCTTATCTGTTCCTTTGTATCACACATACATCATCATTTTGGTTTTGTTTTTTATCTGTGCCGTGCGACATTTGATTTACATTCTCTCTACAGTGGTGTCTGCCACATTTGCTCCATCTGCTTGCATTGTGCCCACTGCCCCTCATCACTCCCCTCCAGTGCTCCATCCATCTGTGTTTTTTCCTCCGACTCTTTCCCCCGACTTTAATCAGATCCACAGAGCAGCGAGCGCTTGGAGGCTGAACGATCAGAACAAGGTCTGCAGTTCCACCTCCCCCTCTCGTTCCGCCCCAAACCTCGACGCATCGCACTGCAGGCCGTCAAAGACAGGTGAATGAACAACCACAGGCACAGAGTGTAGCTTTGACTTGTACTCACACACTGAAGAAATTATAGTTTGGACATCTTCGGTCTCATTTTCTTATGAGGACTGAAACTCCTGCTTTCAACTTTCACTCATGCAGCTGTGCTTTCAGTCGACCTACTTCCCCTTTCCACCGAACACACATCTGAGTTTTGCTATTCACATCTGCACTGACGCATGCAGCAAATTTGTATTTTTAAGCATCATCTTCATTTGTGTTCAATATGAAAGAGTTTGGGGTTAGGGTTAGTTGTTGTTCTGCTTGCTCTTCTGGATATTACATTATAAAACAGTGTAACAGAGCTTCATTGGTGCAGTTTATTGTTCAATTATCTTTTGATCAGTGTTTCAAGTTTTGTTAAGAAGACAACAGAGAAGATCAACACCCTCCAGATGAACTCTGAGCTCTTTCAACGGCCCGAATTCAGAGAGAGTGGACAGGCTGATCTGTCAGTCGGAACTACTTTATACTCAGAAGAAGTGGACAATGAGTGAGTACAGGTCTCTGACCACTTTAGAGCAATTTCTACTGAAAACAAGTGCGTTGCTGTTACAAAAGTTATCCAAACTAATTTCAAATTTTCCTTGACTTGTACTTTTGTTGTGAATATACTGTTAAAAGTAAATTGAGTAAAACCAGTCAATTGTATTTGTCATCACAGGGTATATGATGAGATGTTGAACACTGAGGCTGACATGCAGGAACTCCGATCAGCAACAGACCGAGCAGTGTAAGTGCTGCTTCATGACTTCATAACCTCTCTTTCCCAGTTTACACTCTGGTATTCAAATGTTACCCATATTGTTTTTTCACATCAGCTCCCAGATACAAGATCCTTTGGTGCTACTCGATCCCGTCTGTCTTGGAGAAGCTCTGCTGGAGTGGGTGCCGGTGCTGGAGCGAATACTCGGACCTATGGAGCACAGGTCAGCGGCTGTGAATGAATCAAACGTGGACGGACCAGGAGAGGAGAGATGGGAGGAGAACTGTCTTAACGCTGACTCACC
The DNA here is from genome assembly GCA_900323345.1 of Pseudochromis fuscus. NCBI lineage: Eukaryota > Metazoa > Chordata > Actinopteri > Pseudochromidae > Pseudochromis > Pseudochromis fuscus. The sequence goes on along the minus strand of OOFC01003101.1, from coordinate 16,885 downwards.
AGGAGAACACACAGAGATTATTGCAGAGGAGAGGAAAGAGCCCTCTGAGCTCGAAGGAAATGAGGACCAGTGTAAGGACCAGCTGACATTGGACTTAACAGAAAATCCTTTAGAGCCTGTTCGAGTAGTGTCCCCTAAACCTGTACCATCAGAGCTGCTGGCTAATCTCACGGAGCTGGCCACGTTGTACACAGAGCTGAGCTGCTTTAGAAACCAGAGTGAACAAGCTCTGGGCTGCACAACTTTCCTGCGTCGCTACTTCTTCCTGCTGGACCAGGAGCGTGTGAGGAGGATGTGTCTGCTGTGTTATCAGGAGCAGCCCGAGACCATGAGCTCCTTCACTGAGGCCATGCTAGGTCAGCAGCTTATCCTTTACTATACAACACCCACTTTGGTTTATTTTACTTTGTTTCTTACTATTTTATTTTCCAATTTCAAATCAAAAAAGAAAAAAAACATCCATATTCAGGCAGGGGGGCGGCATGGTGGGGCAGTGGTTAGCACTTGTGCCTCACAGCAAGAAGGTTCTGGGTTCGAATCTCGGCTCGGGCCTTTCTGTGCGGAGTTTGCATGTTCTCCCTGTGCATGCGTGGGTTTTCTCCGGGTACTCCGGCTTCCTCCCACAGTCCAAAGACATGCTGGTTAGGTGAATTGATCAAACTAAATTGACCGTAGGTGTGAGTGTGAGAGTGAATGGTTGTTTGTCTTTGTGTTAGCCCTGCGATAGGCTGGCAACCTGTCCAGGGTGTACCCCGCCTCCTGCCCTATGACAGCTGGGATAGGCTCCAGCAGACCCCTGCGACCCAAGTGTGGACTAAGCAGGTATAGACGATGAGATATTCAGGCAGGACTGGATTGAACATTTTTGAAATTTTCAGTATGACCAAAAGCTGCAGTTTATTAAATATTATGTTACAAGTGAGTTTCCACCAGGCTGGACAATCAAGAAAAGCTCCTAAAAGATCTGAAACACTCACTTGTTTCAGGAATAAATCCCTGCAGCTGCTCCAGTTGAATAATAAAAAGCATTAATTCTCCATTTGAACATTTATTACAAACAGAGAATCTGATAATTTCCAGTCTCTGTAGTCTTTTTTTTTTTTTTCTGTGACAATGCTCAACCTTAAAACTTGTTTCCAGCAATAAAAAAAAATAGCCAAACATCTATAAATATAACTCTAATTGAAATAACTATCCAAATACATTTTCCAGATTATCACAGAAAACTGTTTTTAAAAGCAGATTTGGTTATTTTTAATTTTAGATCAAGGCCAAGTGACTTGTAAACTATAAATATATGTGTACATCTGGTAACTCCACATTTACATTTAAGACCCCTGCATCTTTGATTCCTCTGAAGTTTAACCTTCCTTAAAGTTCTCAGCGTCTCGTTGTTCTCTACAGAGCTCACTCAGTCTAGTAAGGTGGTGGAGGTTTTTCAGAGAGGTGACTTGCTGAGGTCACTGCGAAGTCTGAGAGAACTGCAGCCCTGGAGTGCACCTCCTCTCCTCGCTCACCTGCACAGGTCAGCACCCAGACTTCTCTTAAATGGTTGATTTTTAGGAAGAAATGTGCAGGTTCAGACATGGATGTTGGGAGACCTCTTTTCTAATTCTTCAGGAAGTTTCTCTGAATCTTAAACTAACCTAAAAACTGAGGCAGCAGAAGGATTTCTGATATCAAATCTAGTTACTGTCTACTGGTGTGTTGTGATGTGGAAACTTGAAGCATGGCCCATATGTTGAGAATAGTCTGTCAGTGATGTAGAAACATCTTATGTCTACATTTTGAAACATTTAAAATGTCATGTTAAAGCTTGTGAAGTAAGTTTACTATGTTTTCACTCAGGCTGTATGAGAAGCATGGGGAGGCAGCGGTACGCTCGTTCTCTCAGTTTTATCCAACGGTAACTCCTGCTGATGTCATGACCATGGCACAGCAAAGCCACTTCCTGGCATACCTGGATAATCTGGTCCAATCACGAACTGAGGAGCACAGGTACATCGTCAGATCCATCTTCATCAGTGAAGACACTGAAGTCCCCTTGCTGCAGAATGTGACGTTATTTCTTCTGTTAGGTTGTCGTTTCTGCAGTCCCTTCTTGAACCAGAGTCACTGAGACAGGATTGGCTGGAGCTGGCACTTACCCACGATGCACCTCAACGCTGTGATACTATGACTCCTGACGGACAGCCCAGGTTAGATTCTGAAAACAGCAACAAAACACTTTTGTTTTGCTGTGTTAAATCATCATTTCTGCCAATGCAACCAGGTAAAGGGTAAAATCACCATAACTGGACCACAGACTGTGTAGATTGGATGAAGCTAACTGGATGTCACCAGTTGGTTAGTGGACTTGTGTTTTGAAGCCAGGAGATCAGCATTTGAACGTGGCCATGTTGGTTGTTTGGAGCCAGAAGTGACCATATTTGGACATGAACGGAGGAATGAAGAGGCAGGTCTGACCCTTTAACCTGAGGACACTGTCCAATGTGGATGAGAATCAAGTTCAGAGCTGATCTCATTGGAAACCAGACCTGTCAATCAAGCTAACCTCGCTCCTGAATCTTAGGCTTTGTGATTTTTTTTTTTCAGATGGACTTGCAGAAAAAATATATTGACTGAGTATTTCATGGTTGAAGATGCTGAGTTTTTTTTTTTTTTAATCAAAGCCAGTTGTAGCCAGAGTTTTTTGGAGCCAGCATTTAGTGGCCATCGGGAGTATTGCACTCTGTTCCCTTACCGTATTTTCCGCACTTTAAGACGCACCTAAAAGCCTTTAGTTTCCTCAAAAACCGACAGTGCGCCTTATAATCCGATGCGCCTTATATATGGGTCAATATTGGTTAATTATGGCTACCGTAGTCAGGGGGCGTCGCCGAAGTAACATCGGTAAAAACGGTAAAGGGGAATTCCAGTCCCACACTACTTGTGTGTATAAAGACCCCAACATGGCATGAATGCACTAACTACATGATAAAAAGTTACACTACCTGTTGTACCTTGCTGTTGGTAAAAGATAATACTACGTCACTGACGTTACCTCGGGGAAAAAAGATAAAACAGCTGTTCATGTAGCTTTGAACTGTGACAAATGGAGTTGGAAATACATTGTTTTCAATGAAGGCGGCGCAAATACCGGTAAGAGCTACCGGTACGTACGGTATTGTATTGTGAATGCACTAGCTTGTTTTGGGAGTGAACAGAGTTGTCAGAACGTTGGTTTGTTTTCTATTAATAAAGTTTGACTGACTGACTTTAGCGCAGCTCCATCTGGATGGATGGATAACCCAACCCCAGCCACTACAGTAGTTTCTATTCTATGCGCCTTATATATGAAAACAGTTTTAAAATAGGCCATTCATTGAAGGTGTGCCTTATAATCCGATGCGCCTTATAGTGTGGAAAATATGGTACTTATTGGCCTCATTTCTGGATCTCTGGTTGTTTCTTCCATTTCTACACACAGACTATAAACTGGACAGACAACAGAACTAAGCTGCTGTCATGTGTACACAACAAGGTAAAACACAAGTGAAAGCAAAGTGCAAGAGTAACTATAAATGACTTTGTGTGTTCTGCTGCAGGTGGCACTCACATTGCTTCAGTTGGGGTTATGGACGTCTTCTGTCTCTGCTGATTCGTCTTCCTGCAGATTTCTCCTCTAAACAGAAGATGGCAGAGACTTGCCGCAGCCACGGGTATTTTAATTTCCTTGATATTTTGTAGTGACTTTACATTCAGCATAGCCCTCTGTATAACTAGTGTGTGTCTGTTTGTGCAGGTACTGGACGGGCTACCTCTACCTCTGCAGGGAACTGCAGCGTCGCTCTGAAGCGTTCTCCACCATCTGTCAGCTGGATGACATCAGTCTGCTGGAGGAGCCTGAGGGTAAAACTGAGTCTCAGAGAAAAGGAAAATGTAATCAGTTGAGATCCACTGTGCACACTGTACGCTACACACAGACATACATTTAATACAGAAGAAGTGCTGCTCACATAGCTCAACTTCTCACTGTAACCTCATCACAAAACAACATAAGTGTCCAACAGCCAAAACACACATAATACCAGCAAATGTCACCTGAATTGGAAACTACAACTCCTGCAACTTTTCTTGTTGTAGTCCTTAACAATCATTTGCATTGAAAATCAGTGTGTATGAGCTGATCAAGTTTGGAGTTTTTGACTTAACATAAATCTTTCATTTATTTTTCATTAATAGCGAGTAACCACAGTTAGATCTGTAACCAGCTGTTACCATTCGTGTTGCCGAACTGTAGCTCCACAGTGAGTTGAACAGTGTGAGTTATGAAATGTATTGGTACTGATTGTCAGGGCAGACTGAAGCAGCTGGAACACACTGACTTTACAGCACGGTAGCTGCCCATTTTGAACACAAACCTTTACACTTTGCATCCTGGTGATAAACTGGGAAATGTTTGACTTTACAAGTTAATGTCTCGTACAGGGAGGAGGCTCTTTAGTCCCTTTATGGGCCACTTACTTCAGACGACCCAACCACTGTGTGTTGTTACTCTGTTTTACTGTCATCTTCTCATTGTTGAGCAGCTCAATGTTTAAAACCTAAAAATAAATCATCTTTATGATGTACTGATTCTTCATTTACAATGTGTTTGGTTTTCAGATGTATCTTTTGTTATCAGCTCTTACAGTCATCCTGTAGTTACAAATCTCTCCACATCATTAATGATTTACTTTGCAGTACTGTCTGCACTCGCTGGGGTGGATTCAATGTTAAACACCCAGACTCAGCACTGTACTGTCTCTGTGTTGTTGTGCAGGTGTTGAGCCACAGACGTTGGACGAGTGGAAGCTCCTGATCCAGCTGTCCCAGCAGTGCCGCCGTGAAGTCGACTCCGAGCAGCTTGCAGGTGTGAACGGGAGCAGCTGGTCCAACGGCTCAGCAGACTGTGGAGGGAAGATCAGCCCGGAGAATCTCACACTCATGCTGGCTCGGGCGGCCGGGCCCGACCGAGCTCTGGAAGTCCTGGAGGACTGTGGAGTGCAGCTGGTCCTTTCACCCCACTCCACACTGGTCTGTGAGCTGCTGAGAGTCACTGAGAAGAGGCAGAGGTGTGTTGGTGTGGGTGCAACATAAAGTGACCAGATGGAAAAGGGTCTGAGTTTAAATCAAATAATATTTAATATTAAAAGATTGGTTGTGGTAAGATGTTAACAAAAAGAGTTTTTGAACTTCCCTACATGCTGGACTCAAAACAACAAATGAAACAACCTGCTCCTTACCTATATTGGTCTCAAAATCAAAATACAGGGTGGAGAATCACCTCTAACCTGGTGAATCTCACAATATGAATTTTGACTCAAGTGTGTTGAGTGTAATCTAACCTGGCCCAGAGCAAACGAGTGCCTCAGATACACATTTTAATTTAGCAAACAACAATAATCAGGAGGCACAGAGGTGAACTGCTTTCACATCTCATACACACACACACACACACACACACACACAGCCACCGACTGATGCTGGAAGCGGGGTTGTGTAGCCTCCTGATAGTGCTAAGCATCAGGATTGGTTGGGGGGATAGGATGCTGTGCCAATCAGGAGGGTTGTAGGAGGGGCAGAGGGCAGGTGTGGGATGCAGCTGGTAGGAGGCACCAATCACTGGAGAGTGATCACCCTGCTGAATTTGCATAAAATTAGGCACACAACAAGCTTAAGACATAAAGCAGGAGGGGGGCTCGGACCGTGGGTCGTAACAGTTGGGCTGAGCTATCAAACTTTAATAAGCTCACAGGAATGAAAAATCATGTAGTCAGTAATAAAAAATAAGCCTGCAGCTCCTGTCTGATGATAAAACAACCTCACTAACAAACATGTTGGGATGTGCATACACTACCATGAGACATTGAACTTAGGTTTCTCAGTGGGTTGGAAATTGCGATTGAGGTGAAAAATCCATCTTCATAAGAAAACTAAGAACAAAAAGTAAAGAAATTTGTGTTTGGAAGATAAATTCATGGGATGAGCAGCAGAGCTGAGTTTGTGGGTTGTGCTTCTCTGCCAATGCCAAACAGTTTGGTGGAGAAACAAGACACATTAGCAGATGAACAATTTATTCATTTAACCAACAGGAGCCTCAGCAACTGATCGCCAGCCTGCGTGTTCCTCACAAATGTGGCATCATTTCAATGGAAAATAATCAGGCTTTCCAACTGTATAAGATTTATTGCCAAGAAGCATTGTTAGAGCCTGATATGTAACAACATCTAGGAATTGTTAAAAAAAAATGCAATAAAACCCAAAATGTAAGAAGTTGTTACATTTTGGGCTCAGCATCTTGTTACATTATTGACCCGTTATTACATTTTGGGTTTTGTTACCTTTTTTTGTTTAAATTTAGTCCCAGCACTTTTGTTATATTATTACAACAAATTTCCTTACTTTTTGTGCTTATTTTAGATGTTATACCAAAGTATTTCAAAAGGTGAAAGTTGATTATCATATAAAGAATCTCCGGAGATAAAGATGTTTTCTTTTTCAGGGCGATGATCCAGACGATGCTCGAGCGCTGCGATCGCTTCCTGTGGTCTCAGCACGCCTAAATCCACCTCACCAAACCAAACCAAACCAAACCAAACCACGTAATGCTTAATGTAAGTCTTCCCACTCACTGCTGGTAAAGCTGTGATTTAATTTATACACTGTGAAGTTTGTTCAGAGGAAGACACTCTTCCACCAGTGACAACAGTATTATCTGTTTGACTTTGTTTAATTTACTTTCCATTTGTATCTATATGCAGGTGTATGTGCACATTGATGCTTGTGTAATAATTCAGATTAATGCTTTTATTTGTACAAGTAATCTAATGTTGTTTTTTTTAATAAAGGCCAAATGAATGAGTAGATTTTTCTGCTTGACCAAAAAAAAAATAGACTGGCCATATTATTATATTACAGTGTAATATTCTAACCAGCTAATATCATGTGAATAAAATCTGTCTATATGAAACTTTTTGTGTTGTTTGTTTTGCTTGTTTTGAAGATCATAAGGTTTCTGTCAGCACAATGAAGCCTGATGATTGTATTTTCCCACCAATTTAATAAGGACACAAAAGCAGCCCTGGTCCAATCGGCTGATAACCCAGTTTGTTTCTGTGCAGCAAAAGCAATATTAAAACATGACAAATAAAAATGTACCCAAAACAATTTGTTCCTAGTTCCCAGCTATAAAGACAGGTTTGGTTTATTTGATGTAATACAATCTAAATGACCAGAAACCAATACTTAGAAGTTTAAAATGTGGGTCAACCAACCTTTTATCTTCTTGTACGTCAAATATTTGGCTGCATTTTTGAGAAGAAATGATTCCTGCATTGTGGACTCGTCTTCCAGCGCGTACAGTCGATGATGTGTGATGTGGACCAACAGAGATAAATGTTAATAACAACGTAATGAAATGGGACTGATGACTCATTTGATGGTATCACACACCTGGAGCATCAAAGAGGAGGGAGGCGGGCACAGAGAGTAGGTCTGCTGCTTCACATTTGAGTTTTAAAGACTCACACTGGACACTTTATGAGTCACAACCTTTCCATCTGATCCTTTGTGTGTGTGTTATTTTTCCTTTGTTATCCTCATGCCGGGTTCATCATCATTTCCCAGAATCCCCGCTTCCCTCATCTTCCCGCTCACCCACCTGTCTGCGTCACTGGCACATAGACCATCAGATTGAAACTTTCGGCATGTGGCAAACACACAGACACACTTGTAATAAAATGAATCCCCCAAAAACTAAACCAACTTTGTCACTGTGAAGCTATATTTGACTTCTTAAAACTAATAATCCAGTCCTGCCTTTTTAATCTGCTTCTAAAGATTGTCAGACGTCTCGTATTTCAGCTGCCTCCTCTGTTTGGTTGATCGGTCCAATACAACAAAGTCATACATTCCCTGCTCGCTCAGAGGATGGGTACAACTGTTTAATTTTTTTTTTTTTTTTTTTTTTTTTTTTTTACAG
>OOFC01003088.1:9630-19848 GCA_900323345.1 Pseudochromis fuscus | reverse complement strand
CATCGTTCTATCCATACCTACTGACCGAGCTACTGACCCTATCTATCTATCTATCTATTGTTCTATCTATCGTTCTATCCATCGTTCTATCCATCGTTCTATCCATCGTTCTATCTATCTATCTATCTATCTATTGTTCTATCCATCGTTCTATCCATCGTTCTATCTATCTATTGTTCTATCCATCGTTCTATCCATCGTTCTATCCTTCTATCTATCTATCCATCGTTCTATCCATCGTTCTATCCTTCTATCTATCCATCGTTCTATCCATCGTTCTATCTATCTATTGTTCTATCCATCGTTCTATCCATCGTTCTATCCATCGTTCTATCTATCTATTGTTCTATCTATCGTTCTATCCATCGTTCTATCCTTCTTTCTATCTATCTATCCATCGTTCTATCCATCGTTCTATCCTTCTATCTATCCATCGTTCTACCTATCGTGCTGTATTGTATCCTTGGTGTAAAAGCACAGGTGTATGTCTGTTCAAACAGTTTAAATGTCACATGTTGACAGCAGAGAAAATAAGGTGCTGTTTACTGTCTCTTCTCTCCAGAGGTCCTGCTGCTCCTGTCCACACTCTCAGTCCATTACAATGAGAATAGCAGCTGAATAAAAAGACACCAGATGACATTTAACACTGTCAGCGGACGTGACACTTGCTGCGTCACTGTAGATGCACGGGCATGAATATGAATGAGATTTTTTTGTTTTTTTCCCCTGTCAGGTCCCCTGGTGCGTCTCGTGGGTGGCAGCAGCAGGAAGGAGGGTCGAGTCGAGGTGTATCTCCATGGCGACTGGGGAAGTATTTGCGACTCGGGCTGGAACGACCTGAATGCTGCCGTGGTGTGCAGACAGCTCGGACACAGGTGAGTGTTTTTATGTCCCAGAAAAGGTAAAACAGAAATAGCAGAAAAGTTTTACATCCTCATCCTCACACATCTCTTCTTCAGCGGTGGAGCGGTGGCAGCTGGAGGGTTCGGTCAGGGGAAGGGACCGATCCACCTGGACCAGGTGAGGTGCACGGGGAAGGAGGAGTTCCTGGGAGAGTGTCCCTCTCTAGGCCAGAGCATCCAGGGCTGCAGACGCAGGATGGATGCCGGGGTGAGGTGTGACGTCACACCACGAAAATCCACGGTACAGACCAAAGAGCCTCAGGAGCTGAGCTGTGGGCTGAGGAAGCTGGTGGAGGACGGGGGGAAGAGGAAGAACCAGGGAGAGGAGAACATGCTCAGGTAGGACAAAATACAGTGATGACAGACTGCAGTTAGTTTGTGTTGTGTGATTTAAGTTAAGAGCATTTATTTTCTTTAAATTAAGAGACAGAAAACACAGATTAAGAGGGAGGTTTGATTGAGATCTTTTTTATCTCAGGACCACGTGGCCGTGGCAGGTGTCAGTGTGGCTGCAGTCTCAGGAAGAAGACGGTCCTCCTCTGTGCAGTGGGACTCTGATCAGCCCCTGCTGGGCCCTGACGTCTGCGTACTGTGTCAGCAGGTAAGTCCGACACTGAGCTGGAGGCACCTTCAGCGAGCACCATGACCCTCAAGGGTGAATCCACCTTTTCCTTTGTTGTTTCTCCTGCAGGTTCGGCAGCGACCCGTCCAGGTATGTGGTTCGTGTTGGGGCGTCGGAGCAGACCCTCACACCGGAGCAGGTGGTGGTTCACCGGAAGTTCAAGGGTCAGAGCGGAGGACACGATCTGGCTTTGTTGAAGCTGCCGAGCACCAAGGGTCATTGTTTGACCTTTGACCCCAACACTAATGCGGCGTGCCTCCCTGCTACCGACACAGTATCAGGAGGAAGTCCTCCATCTTCTTGTGTCGTCATGATTACCGCAGGCTGGACAGGACCAGGTATGTTTTCTCATAGATGCAAACAGTTTTGAGGTAAAGATTTACAGCAGGTTACACGAAGAAACAAAAACCTCAAGTTTATGATAAATCATCACTTCACCAATAATTATTTAATTGAAAGGTTTGTGGCAGCTTCAGTAGTTTTTCTGCACTCACTTTGACTTGTAATCTCTGGTTTTATGTGAATGGCAGCATACAACTTGTAAATATTGTCATTGTCAAAATCTGTCCAGTCACTTGTGTCCACAGTTAATTAACAGACATAAAACAAAGAACAGCAGCAGAGCTTATGAATATTCAGCACTTTTAGCCACATTAGCACCACAGCAAATCACAGCAACTGGATAAACTACCATGAAATCTGACACAGATGTCCATGTTTCCCAGAAGATGAATCCAAATGACTCAGATCATTTCCTGACTTTTCCTCTGGCGCCATCATGTGGTTGATATTTGTAGTTTTTAGTGAAATATGTCCAAATCTGTTGAATCGATTGTCATGAAATTTAACATCATCCTGCACAAGATAAAGTTTTGTAACTTTGTTGATCCCTTCATGTTTCCTCGAGTACTTGTACCACAATGACATCGGCCTCAGCTGTGCTGTGTGATGGGAGCTAAATAGCAAATGTCAGCACTGTGTTGGTAAACATGGTAAATGGTTTGCTGTGGGTAATTACAGAGCTGCTAGCAGAGCATTGATCTGCTTGATAAATGACTGAAGTGATTAATCAATGGTCAGAAGTATTGACTGTTATCAAATAATCAGCTGATTGCTTTAAGTGTTTCTAACCTTCCGCTTCATCCATCCTCTCTCCTAGACTCTGTTCTTGCATCCTGGGTCCCCCTGATGTCGTCATGGCAATGCAAGAAGCGCTACGGCGACAGCTTCTCCAGTCACGGCACCCTGTGTGCCGGCAGTCCTCCAGACACCAGCCTCCTCCATAGCGACGGTTGCCAGGGCAACTCTGGAGGCGGGCTGGTGTGTCAGGAGGAGACAGGTCGATGGGTCCTCACCGGGGTTGTTGCCGGGGGTTACGGTTGCGCCGATCCTTCTTCTCCTGCGTTGTACACCCGTGTGAGCCGCTTCAGGAGCTGGATCGACGAGGTCATCAACACACGAGCACGTCCCGAGGAGCCGCACACAAATGACAATGACCCGACACACGCACACAGCGAGGGCAAAGATGAATACATCCACGTCCACGGGAAACACACACACGATCAGGAAGAAACCAATGAAATCGGCGACATTAAACAGAAACACACACACGCCCATCACTCACACACCAATCCGCACGCTCACACTAAAAACTCACACACACACCGTGTAGAGGATGCTGACACAAACACACAAATTCTGGTCTGATCGAGGCCGCGCCATTGGCTTACCACCTGTGCCATGTGACCGCCTGTGAGGAGGGATTAAGGAAACAAACCTCAAAAGCAAAAAGAAAAGAACGATGCTCCCAACTTAGGTCAGAACAAACAGCCGTCTCTGCACTCATTTCAAACCTGAACTCCGTGTTGTGAATCCCAAGTTGTTTGCGGTTGCTTATCTTACCGGCGGTGTGGGCGGAGCTTCCTGAGCTGCCAGGATGACAGTGTGTGGGTGACGTGACGTGTGGTGCTTTACATGTGAGTTAGAGGCAGACTGATGGGGTCGACAGGTTTATCCGCATGCTGATCGGGGCCTTTTACTGACACTGAGAATTCAAAAAATCAGCATGGCATGTATTTTAAAGGACAGTAGTGTTAGCATTAAACACCCGGGGGACATTTTTAAGATGGTCACACACAAGAAAACTATGCTAATTTCACCTATTTATGTGTCTTCTGTGTGAAGTTGTTTTGAAGATTTCAAAAATAAGAATAAAAACGAACCATCTAGCGTAAAGGTGTCTCATCACTGTCCCTCGGAGGTGATTCGTGTAGATAAACTCCAAACTCCTGCAGCAGGCGAGCCTCGATAAAAGTTAGGTTTTTATAAAAATTCAGATTCAGTGGTTTCTTTTTCCAAACAGGGCTGTTGTCTTATACCTTTACTGGTGAAAGTGCTGTTGTTCATTTTAGACCCACAAATAAGCTACTTTACTCAACGGACCATACCAGTGATTTAGCATGCTTTATGTGAGCCCACATATAGATCACAAAAACTGAGAGTTAATCAATACACAAAGCAGAATAATGGAAACACACATCAAGTAATAAAAGGATAAGAGAGTCAGAAAGCCTTTAAGTGCATCTGTGGCTGCACCAAAACTCACCTTTTTAGAGCTGCTTTTAATATTTAATTCAACTTCCTAACCTCCTACCTAATGTGATTTTAGTGCATTTTCATTATTTCATATTTTATACATTAAGCTGCAATCAAAAAGTGTTCCCTGATTTCCAGGAAGATGCTGCTTTCTCCAGATTCCCGTGCAATATAAAACTCAATCCTTTCTGGTAAATATTAAATCTGCAGTTATTTTATAAACGCTGCATTACGACAATAATGTGTCAAAAACAAAAACGAGCTAAAACACCGGTATGGTCCTTTAAAAGTTGTACAGGACATTTGTCTCCTTTCAAAGCCATTGGGAGCTGACTGTGGGGTCATTAATATATCTTCTTTTTGTACTGGCTCTAGATAGATAGATAGATATAGAGTAATAGTTGGGGTGCTCAGATAGACCGATAGCTAGCTGCTACTCCTGAGTTTAGATAGTGTGTGTTCTGCATAGCCGACCTGGTGAACTTCAAGTGTTGTCTGTTCTGTTGTTCTCTGAGCAGATGCGTGATCCGACCAGAAGATGGCGACGTTGCTCTATTTTCTGACGCTTCTTTTTTTTATACCGTAGCTGTGTTATGGACCTGTGCTTGATGATGTACTGTGAACCATTGTGTCGTGAAGCATCTTGTAACCTGCAACTGCTGTTTTGACTCCGACGACCCCGGGGCCCGAGGTCGTGACCCCTGTACATAAACTACATAACCTGCCCCCTCCTCCCTCCCTTAAAGACTTGATGTTTTTGACCATGCAGACCCTGTAGGTTCATGTAAATACTGTGCGTGTCCGACGGGGCGGCGGTGGGAGGTGGCGGAGTAAAGTGTTTGAGATGTATTCCTGCTTTACCTGTGTTTAAACCCATCCTCAGTGTTCTGTGCTGAATCATGGTTGAGTATTAAAACGTATACCTGCTGACAGCAACTCCTCAGTGTCACTGTGGTCTCTTTTATCACATAATTAAATTAGGCTTTGATTAACCCTCTCATCCAGAGTTTAAGCTCCATTCACACTTAAAATGTTGCACTGGGTCAGTATTGGACATGTTGGGTTAATTTAGTGCAGGAAGATGAGCTGTTTTCACCCTGAATTAGGTTAAAATAATATAATATTGGTAAAAAAACAACCAAATTCTGTGTAAAAATGTTAAAATACTGGATTAAAAACACTAAATTTGTGGTACAAATAATACAATATTGGGGAAAAATACAAAATGCTATCTAGAAATAAGAAAAAATGTGGGACAAAAACAACACAATTCTGGCTAAAAGTAATAAAATACGAAATATAAATCTTAAAATACTAAATGAACCAGCACAAAACAATTCAACATTTGTCCTTCTGTTCTGTCTCATTATCGCTCTGTAGAAACAGATCTGTCCAAACACAAGGATTTGAAAAGCTAGACAAAAAAAAAAAAAGCAGCATTTATTGCCTCCAAGTAATTGAAAAGTAAATCTGCTTAGCTGCTGCTCTCAGTCACTCATGAGTGCTGCTAATCTCGTCTTTTGTTTCTTTGCTCTGAAACTACACGGGGATCAGAGGATACCCTCGTCGGATGGATTGACCAGTTTCTATTGAAAACTGGAGAAAAAGTGACTTATAATTGAGGATAATCGAGGCAGCCGTTCGGGACGTGGCTGATTGTTAAAAAAATAATGATTTTTAGGAGACAAGCTGCGATTATTAGAAGAAAATCGTGATGATGGGGCATGAATTTATTAGCATCTCTGTGCCCTGCTGCTGGTGAGTGGTTCACTTTGGATGAATTAAAGCATTTGAATATGAATCATCTGATAAAGGGCACCATGCAGGAGCCAGTAGCATCCATCCTTTATTCTTCTTTCCTTTGTATTCATGTATTAAATGATTCAACCGTATACATTTCTATATTTTACTCACACCCACACAAGCGTCTCTGTTGAGTTTTGAATTCAGGGATTTATTTTTAACATTTCTCTCCCTCTTTTTGATTTTCTTTGTTTTGTTTTTGCTCTCATGCTCATGCTTTGTAAAAAAATAATACAGAAATAAATACACATAAAAAAACAAATAAATCAATAAATGTATAAATATATTTTTAAAAGTAGAAACAGAAGAAATAATATATTAGAAACAAATGAATAAATGTAGAAAAACAGAAATAAATGACTTAATAAATGTTGAAATATGTAAAATAAATGTTGAGATGAGGAAATGCATAAATACATTAAAAAATAAACACAAGTATAAATAAATAAACAAAGGCAGATATTTGTCAGGAGGCTGGAGCTGAAGGAGAAAAAGCTCAAGACACCTGCACATTAAAAAAGCTGAAGGCCGCAAAGTTCTTCCTCAAACATCTGACATCTGTCTGGAGCTTCTCCTGGAGCTTCACTAAGCAGGACTGAGCGCTGAAGAGTCTGCTGACGGAGCTCAGCGTCCAACAGGAGAAGCTGCAGAAAGTCCTGCAGGTTGAACACCAGGTGGAGCTCATGGTCTGAGGGACGCCCAGAAGGACACATCGAAGGCTATGCAGGTGTTCACAGCTCTGGGTGCATCAATTCAAAGGAACCAATCACAGCTCGTTTGGGTGATTAGGAAGAAGCAGAGGACTCTCGTCACACACTGATGACCTCAGTGGGATGTGGACGTGGTCGTTGGTGTCTCTCTGAAGCCTCCTACCCTGAGACGACCAGGAGGACCTCAGACCCAGCAGAACATCAGGATAGTTCTACGGAGGCCGTGAACTCTCAGACTCTGAAGACAATGAAAAGGGGAAGATCAGAGGTTGAAGTGGATTTGGCGGCACACTGTGGACGTGATCCTGGACCCTGACTCCACACATCACTTCCTCATGAGGTGAGAGGAGGCAAGTGGCAAATATGACCTTTTAACCTCAAGAGATCTTCAGGGTTCCTGGAGTAGTCGCAAAGGAAGGCTGCTCCTCGGGGTGGTTGTACTTAGAGGTGCAGGTGGATGGGAAGGACAGATGGACCACAGGTGTCAATAGAGAGTCTGTGGACAAGAGGAAATGGTTTCCAGTATCCTCCTCCTCCCCCGAATACTGATGAAGGTCAGGGTGTGTGTGGATTACAAGGCAGGAGAGGGAAACAGAAAAACTCTTCCTATACTTCTAGTGTAGCATCGGCGACAGTGCACCGCTGGTCGTGATCCCCTGTAAATCACGAGGATTAGGAAACACCGACGTCTTAATTGTCAACAAATCCCATTAAAAGTCTCCTGTTCAATACTTCCTTCACCTGTCTGTGGCTCTCAGCCTCGAAAAATAAACTGTAGCGCTTCTCGTGGATGTGCTGGCACAGCAGAGATACCACGCTAAGAATCAATCAAGAGTTTTGTTGACAATATGGTTTTGTGAAAATATATTCGAACACCTTGTCATGATCTGCTGTGATGTTATCCATTTTCAAGTAAACACCTCTCACGGTTTGTCTGCCAGTTAATAAAACAGAAAATAAGTGTTGGAGTTTGCAGAGAAACAGGCTTCAGCCGCTACACAAATATTAAACATCAGTTATCCAGACGATGAGATAAAATAATAAAAAAAGAGGAATAATGAGATTGACAGGTCAGATCTCCAATGAGACCAGCCAGGATCAGCAGGGATCAATAAAGTATTCTGATTGGCTCTTATTGTGGACTCAGAAAGTATCAGCAGTGTGATATAAATGCCAGTGGAGGGTGTGTAAACAGCACAGAGAAGTGTTCAGTGACCAAATCTCCATCGGCTGTGAGCTCCAATTAGGGTTGCCATGGCGACGGTATCATTCTCTCCAAGTTAGATTGAGGCTTGAGATTTGGCTCCGCGCACCTGTCCGACTCCTACGACTCAGTCAGAAACTGTTTCTCCTCTTGTCAACGTCTTTTCACCATGAGTGCTATAAGACTTTGCTGCTGCAATTTTGTGTTCCTAATCTCAAAAATTAAGAAACTATAGTGAGTTAAATAGAAGAGTTGTTCCCAAGTCTCAGTTTGTATTGCAGGCTGTGGATGGTGCTTGTGTTATTCTGAGGCTTCGAGCACAAAAAGTGTAGGTATCTTAGCTAATGAAGTTACATTGTGAGAAAGGAGACATGTTTTCTTACAATTTAGTGAAAGAAATAATGCTTTGTGGAAGTTGCGGCAAGTGTAAGAAGACTTTCAGCTTCTCTAATTAGTCTAATTAGGCACCTAACTTCATAAGCATTTTAATATAGAACATACAAACAGAATGTTAATTGCATCGATAGCTCATCAGTAAATGACGGCTGTTTGCCAGTTAGAGAAGGTCCAGGCTGAGCGGCAACAATCATGGTTGAAAAATTAAGCCAATATAAAAACTACAGTTCCTTGAATGGCCACTTGAGGCTCCAAAGATGAGTCAGTCCCCATAGACGAAGCCAACATGATGTCACCTGCTGGTTTGTGGACTCGTGTTTTAAAGTCGAGAATCTGGCCTTTGAACTTCACCTTGTTGGTTTATTGGAGCCAGAAGTGACCATATTTGGATATGAAAGGAGGAGTGAGGAGGCGGGTCTGAGCCTTGAACCTGAGGACACTGGTCAATGTGGATGAGACTGGAGTTTACTTCAAACGCCCTGAAAATGAAATGATTTTCAGATGGACGAGCAGATCAGGAGAGGAGTTAACTTCAGCTAATGACATCAGAATGACTTGTGGAGGAAAACATTGAAAATTTCATGATTGAAAATGATCATTTCTGAATGTAGGTCAATTGAAGCTAGGTTTTTGGACCCAGCATCTAGTGGCCATCAGTGGTATTGCAGATCCAACATCCTAACTTTATCATTTTTGACTAGAATTAGGGGGCGTGGTCTATTTGAGTGCTGGTTGCCATGACAGGAGGACTCCAGCTCCAGCTCCTCCCTTTCACCCAAATCAGAACAACTGTACAATCTAATGAAGAGCATTTGTTTGAAAAAGTCTGATGAAGCGACTGGACCTGAAAACCAGGATTTGTCACCAGCCCTCTTGGACTTTATGATCTGCTCCTTTTGGTGAAAACGTCTCTTTAACTGTGTGCTTAAGATTTAAATAAATTTTGGGGGCAACACAAGCCATTGCTTTTTTTTTTATGACTGTAAACATTAGTACAAGCTCATGAGCTGAAATGTCCTTTACGACCCGGGCAAAGTCGAAAGTAATTTAGATTCAGGAGGCTGGTTCTGGGTCGGCTTTTTCTCCTAATTTTACTGACACTGAGGAGTCGGAGGTCAGAGAGCGCTAACAAGACACATTCCCTCAAGAGTTTCTCCTTTTCCCTGTGTCTTTGATAAAGTAAGTGCGAGTGTCCAAGTTAACCAACTGCTGAGCTCTCCTCATTAATCACACAGAAAGCAGAGGAAACCAGGGGGAGCTGTCCTACATCTCAGACACACACACACACACACACACACAATCCTTAAAATAACCAGGACCATCATAAATAACAGCACAAAACCTTTTTAAATAAGGCTGAAGCATTACTCAACACTTCACCGTGCTCAGTGCGGCTAAAATAAGAGGCGCTGGAAGACGATGGGACGATGCACGAGCTGTTGAGTGGACAGCAGTGATTGTTTTATCCTGTGTGTATGTTAACGGCCTAGAGGCTATGCAGTGCTACTCAGGGCTTAATCTGACTTTGTTACGTGATGACAGAAAAGCATGGAGGGCAAATATTTTGGCAGCTGTCGGCGTTCGAAGCAGAAACAAGATCCACAGCAGGGTTATTTAAACTCAAATCAAAACCTTTATTCCCGGTGACTCTTTGGCAAATGTCAGACAAACTGGTTTCCTTTTATCTAAAATTGGAAATAATGTGAGTGGATATTCAGCATGACTGATCAGCGTTGCATAATCTGTGGAGCTAATATCTCTATTAGCTCCAAATTTGGGGATCTAAAGATGAAACCTCCTGAAGAAGTCAAATAATGCTTGTTTCTTTGTCATTGTAGAAAAATGTAAGAGGCCATTAGTTCCCAAAACATGGTGTTAGAAAGCACCCGGGGTGAATAATAAGCAGTTTTGACATGTTGTTCTGTCTGGGGATGGCTGGATAGATGGAGAGCGTTTCGTGAGACATTTATTGGACGAGGGACAAAA
>OOFC01003078.1:15171-28282 GCA_900323345.1 Pseudochromis fuscus | reverse complement strand
TCCCATTGTTTACCTGGTATTGTCTGCACCTCTGTGGGAAGAACCACGTGGAAATTTAGCCCATCAAAATGTCTGGTTGTTGTGTTTTTTATCTTGTGCAGAGACTCCTTAGTGAGTGTGGAAGCTAGCTGTTAGCATTAGCAGCGTTAGCCGCGGTTTTGGTGCATGCCATCAGCCTGTTATCATTTTTATATTGGACACTGGCAGTTTAGATTGTTAAGTTATCTGAGCAGTTCATGTTCATTTCTGTTAAGGCAAAGAAAGTGAAATCAGCACACAATAATACTTACCCTGCCATACAGGTGCAGTTTGCAGTGTGTATATAGTCCTCCACTTTGTTGATAATGCACCAGAGTAGCTTGACAAGCCTTTGCTAGCCGCCATACTTCTGTTGCCACAATGCGCACGCATACTTCTTTGTTTACTAACAGTAAATGGGTCTATTCAGTGCTGGGAACATGTTTCTAGTTGTGAAATGGTTTTGAGGTTAATTCTAGTAAATAAAACTGAATTGAATTAAATTCTGCAGTTTGAGGTATTTGTACTTACAGCTGACTCCACTTACATTCATCTTTACAGGTTTTAATTCTTGTTCATTGTTTTTAAATAAACATGAAAATAAACAGTATTTTAAAGTATCTAAAATTAGCTCAACAGTAAAATGCAGCAGACACTGCACTGCAGATGCTGCTGATACAGACTTTTACAGATACTTTTCTAAAGCAGGATTTTGTTTGCAGTATTTTCACAGTGTGGTATTTGTCCTGTGGCTGCAGTAGAGGATCTGCAGCTGTTCCCACCTCAGACTCTGCACCTTTATTTTGAAATGAAGCAGGCGACATAACCGATGGTAGAAGTTTTACCGTGAAGTGAAAGTCAGAGTGGAACAGAAAGGTGGTGATTTCTGTTCCCCTGTGATTTTCAGTTCCTCAAAATCAGTTTGACTTTAGAAGAACTGCTGCAATGATGAAACTGACCTGGTAAAACAATCCTCATAAAAACAGGTGCAGCTTTACTTTGACATTAAATCTCAGGTTAATGGTAAATGATGGGACTTTAAACATATAAAAACAGTCAAGCTATTTTTTAAAGCACATTTATTCAACACGTTTACTGTTAAAACTTAATAACTCTGAAAAATATGTGTCAACAAATTACAGAACAAATGCTTTATTAAAATCTTCACTACTGTCACACTATAGGAAAATATTTACAGTAGTAAACTTAAATACGAACGTTTTCTTAACCTAAATGAAATCTTATTTTAATTGAAAATGTAATTTAAATAAATTGAGATAGGATTATAAATGATCACAGTATTTGAAAATTTGCTATATTTTAAGTCACAGAAAAATTTGGGAATTTAAATATTTTTTATTATTTGTTTTTCTTAAACTTTGAAGCTTTGCATTTTTTTGAAACTTTGGATTTTTTTTTAAAACACACAACACATCTTACACACAGAATTTTCTTGTAAAAACAGTAAACACTGAAAGTAGAGGTAACATAATCTAAAATAATTAAAAGACAAAGCAGGTTTAATTTGTTTGGATACATTAAATAAATATGGTGGGCATCGGACACCACAGCAAGAAGAGGTGGAGCAGTGGTGATGCCAGCGCCAAAAGAGGCCTTGTGGTGCAAAGAGACCGTGAGGCAACCAGGTGAAGTCAATCGGGTTTGCTCCCAGGGTCAGTGGATGCAGTGGGACCAGGCACAGGAACAACTACTGTGAAGAAGCTGCTACAAACAAGGGGAGTTGACCTTTCTCCTGCGCTCTGTGGCTGACCTGTTGCCAACCTCTGGCAGCCTCAGGATCTGGGGGGAGAGAAAGATCTTTCTTGCAGGGAAAGTAGAGCAGCCTCTTGCAAGCTAAACCACGTCCTGACTGTTGTATTATTATTGCACGCTACTAAATTTGTCCCTTAGGCCGTACCGTAGCACCGCTAGTAATGCCGGGATATGTTGTTTACATACGGACATGAAACATGTAATGGATCCAGCAAGCGGCAAAATAAAGTGCTCCTGTAACCTCCATGTAGGCATCTTATTCCAATATACAACCAAACATTACACTGACCAGCTGTCCAAAGGCGTCGGCAGAGGAGCGGTACAGGTGGTGGCATGGTAAAGTCCTCAGTGAAATCACCAGATGGCTGGAACAGCAGAGAGCGAAGGCCAACAACAAGCAGACCCAACTGCCCAAAGCCATAAACTTCCTGAGGGAAGGGGACACTGCCCCTTAAAGCACCAAGAACCCACCTTTCATCCTGCGACACGCCTCCGACTGCGGGCTGGGTGTGGACCTGAAGAGGAGGCTCATCTTCACGTGCACTACTTCCTCCAGAAGGTTGGGCTGGAGTCTAAACAGCTGAAGAAAGCCACCAGGGACATAACCACAGCAGCCAGGACCAGTTCAAGATGGCTGAAGATGGCTGAAGAGAGCCCACAGCTGGAACCCTTCGGCAGGTGGAGCCTCATCAGGCTTCGCTGCTCCACTCAGGCGAGGTGTTCGGGTTAAAGGGCGAAACATCTGTGACCCTGTGATCCCTGCTGACGATGCAGCTGGGTTTCCAACAGCGTGGTTGCTTCAAGGATCATCATCTGCACCATAGTTCACATAGTCCCAGTAACTGCTGCTTGTAGCAACACATCTTTGATGTTTGCTTCACCTGATTATTTTCCCATGAAATCCAAAGATCATCAGATTATCCTGATAAATTACCTGAAGAACACAGTGGCTTTAAAAACAAGAATAATTCAATTTAATTAAAAAAGTATTTAGGTTTAGGTAAGTAGGTTTTGTTTAATATTGTGAGCAATCATCTGACAGAGCGGCTGATACATTGACTAATCATCATATTTAATCAGTAATTATGTTGATTATGTTTTTATAGCCATCACTTAAGTTTCATCAAAGTTTGATTTCCCACTTCTTCTTCTGTTTTTAATTCCCAGGTGCATCCAGGTACCGAGGTGACGGTGGTCGACGTGTACACCTACATGAACAGTCTGCAGCCCATGTGGAAACAGGTCCGAGGCTTCAGGACGTCCATCGACGCCATCACACAAAAGGCTCCTGATGGCGTCCACCTTCTGTGTTTTTCTCAAGGTCAGCCACAGACTGTAGATCAAACATAGACGAAGGCTCCAAAGTGAAACCAATGCTGACGTGTAAAAAACAGTGCAATACCTCCAACGGCCACTAGAGGCTGGCTCCAGAAATCTTCTGTCAACACAGTGAAAATACAGGATTTTTGACTTTAGGATGACCAGGAACATGAAGAGAAAGACGAGGCAGCTCCAACATCACAGCCTCCACATGAGGATTATTCTCAAACACATTCATATTCACTCCAGTGTCTCAGAACGTTTTCCTTCCTGCAGACGATATTTTGTAGTTTTAACCCAACATCTTGTTGTTTAACTCAACATATTGTACTTTATACCCAGTATTTAGTTGTTCTCACCTAAAAATGTCAAAACAACCCATCTTTTTGGGTTTATTATTGACCCTGGTTGTAGCTATTGTCCAATGTTGACTCAGATCTGGACTAAAACACCCAACATTTTTAGTGTGTGCTCATGCTCATACCCACACCAGTATCTCAGAAAATACCTTCATGCATATGTAGTGGTAGCATTAGCCACATTGCTAATTGTCTGCAGCCGTGCAGGTTTGTCGATTCTAACAACTGCAATACCACCGACGGCCACTGTGCATGAAGACACAGACTGTGCATCAGAGATGGACGTAGTCTTAAAAGTGAAGCCAGTGCAGGGGAGGAATTCAAACTTGCAATATCAGCAACAGCATCTGGACGCTCGCTCCGATTGACTTCAATACCAAAATGGTCATTTTCAGTCCTGAAATATTCAGTCAATACGTCTTTTCCACAAGTCACTCTGATGTCATGAGATAAAGTCAACTCTTCTTCTAAAGCTTTGTTCACACCAAACATGAAGCAAATTTCTTGTGCAGCGTGATTACACAATAAGTGAATGTCAAGACTCGAACAGATGTGAATTCACGTCATGCAGGTTGAAAACTTTTTTACTTTGAGTGAAAAATTACCATCATGTGGCGTCATGAAACCAGATCAGTGTCGAAATTCCCCGACATCACTGAGGAGCAGAAATGGAGGACGAGCTTGTCGTCTCCTTCGGTGTCAAGAAGCAGAGGAGCTTTTGGCCATTTCTGGGACGTCCACAGCAGGTCAAGGAAAGTACATCAATCTCCTTCACTGTCAGTGGTAGAAGTGGTGGTTTCCAGGAGGAGTGCTCCTATTGGCTGTTGAGGGCAAATATTTCAATCTGGCAAATTTGCTTCAGGTTTAGGTTGAACACAGCGGTCAAATTCAGTTGTGTTTGTGGTGGTCCATCAGAAAATCATTTACTCAGTAAGGAGATATTAGGCTTCAAAGTAAGGAGGATGTAGGGGCGTGGTTAGTTTAATTGACGGCTCTGCTCTCCAATGAGACCAGCGCAGCAGGTGACCAACAGGTGACGTCACGGTGACCACATCCATCTGTGATGTACAGTTTCTGGTACAAACATCTTTCTTTATAAAATCTCACACAGCAGCCTGTAAATGTGCTTTATTAACAAGAAGGTGGACAACAAACACTGACCGCCTCCCGCACACACACACACACACACACACACACACTACAGATCAAACCCACACACACACACACACACACACACTACAGATCAAACCCACTCACACATCCACGCTGAGGAACAATATCTACACACCCAGACCTTCAGCTTCCACTTCCACATCCCCACCACACACCACAGTCCTGCTCAGTGCTGAGAGCTGAGGCTGATAAACAGCTTCCACACGTGTGTCCAGCTCCGGGAAACGGCAGCTGACGTGGCGTGGAGCGGCTCTAGTGTCCCAGGGTGAGCGGCGTCGTGGCTCAACACGAAGCAGCATCTTCGGCGCTGGTTTGGTGGCGGTGGCGTGAAGTTGCTGAAGGTGTCCGTGTGTTAGTTCCTGTGACCACGTCTAACTGTACACACAACATGGACGCAGCCATGGTGACATCACAGCATCGTTTTGTGGCCTCATCGATTTGAAGGCCAGAGTTGACATTTTGATCATATGTCCACATTTTGGGACAAGAAGTGGACACATTTGGACAAAAAAGGAGGAGCTGGGGAGGAGGAGGGGGGCATGGAGGTTTTCATGAAAACACCCAGCTGTCACTCAAAGAGGCCACGCCCTTAATTACAACTTCAGACAGACAGACAGACAGACAGACAGATAGATAGAGGGTCAGTCTGTGGCTGAAGGTGCTCGTCCTGAACACCTCCACATGGTGAAGTGGGTGAGATGAGATGTTCAGTTCAATCCTCCTCTGTTCACCACAGATACTCTCTCCTTGATGTTTGTCTTCTCCCTTTTCTTATTTATTTAAGGTGGTCTGATTTGTCGAGCTCTCCTCTCCACCACTCCAAACCACAATGTGCACACCTTCATCTCGCTGTCATCGCCGCAGGCCGGACAGTACGGAGGTCGGCGAGCTCCGAGGACACGTGCAGATGTAACGAAGATGTTTAATCCACCAGAGAATCACATCAGTGTGTCTCTCCTCAGACACCGAGTACCTGAGGAGGGTGTTTCCTCACCACCTGAAGGACACGGTGCATTACATCTGCTACAACAAGGTCGGACAGATCGTGTCTATCTGTGACTACTGGAACGGTGAGAGCTGTACATAATGTTTTTCATACACTGTCCAAAAAAAGATCAATGCAACAACATCGGAGCTGCTGTGGCACCAAGAACACACTGTACAATCACTGTCAGGGAGGTGGGAGGAAGCAGGACCCAAGACACAGATCTTCAAGTAAAACAAAAGGTCTTTAATAAAAGAAGAATACTAAAGGCGCTGCACCAAAATGGCAGGAAAAATACAACACAAACTAAAATCCAAAACACTTGAAAACTGGAAAAACCAAAACTGCAAAAACCCAAAACCACTGGAAAAAAACAAAACCCTGGAGCAAAAACAAGTAGGGATCACAAGACACTAGAAGTAATACGCGAGAAAAAGACACGAGACGTAAGGAGCATAAGCAAAGACACTAGAAGGACAATAGACCACTGGAGGTAAGACACAAGAAGAAAGACATCAAACACTGGAGGGAAAACGTGAGATCACAGACAACGAGCTGGCAACAAGACAAAGAGACACAGGAGGTTAAATACACTGGGGTAACGAGGGTCAATTCAACACAGGTGGAGAGGACAATCAGGGAAGACTGCGGCAGATGAGACAATCAACACGGGCGTGACCAGACCAACAGGAAACAACTAGAACACAAGAGACGAGACTCAAAACAAAACAGGAAGCGACATGACAGGAAACACTGAAAACCCGCATAACATGAAACCCCAAACTAAAAGGACATGACACACAGAACACAATCACAAGAAAACAATAAATCACAAAACTAAACACAAGATCCCAGGAAACACAAACTAGAAATACACATCATGACAATTACAAAAGTATCCAAACTAAATTACAGTTGGTTGCTTTAAATTTGCATCAGTTTTGGTGTAATTTTGGACTTTTTATGTTTATTGAAGATTATTTACATAGTTAAAAAGAATAGAACAGATAAAAACATATGAATTCCATGTTTTTTGTTGTGAAAACTTCAATAATTACACAAGATATCTGTCAACTAACAAATTCAGGTAGAACATTATGCTTCATTTTATGATTTGACAGTTATTTCTTATTATCTTTAAATTCTCTCACAGTTACACTGTTCTTTATGTTGTGTTTAATGAAAAGAGAGTACTGTGTGTGTGTGTGTGTGTGTGTGTGTGTGTGTGTGTGTGTGTGCGTGCGTGCGTGCGTGCGTGCGTGCGTGTGTGTGTAGTAGTAGTAGTAGTAGTAGTAGATGTGTTTGTGTTTACTCCACAGACCCTCACCACAGGTCCAGATACCTGCAGAACAACGACTTCCTGCCGCTGCTGAACGGAGACAGACGTCACAGCGACATGAAAGGTTGAGCAATCAATTACTAATTAATCCAGAAACTTTAAAATTCTTTTAAAATAATAAATAAACATTTTTTTTTACAGTTTTTCTTTTGTATTTCTGAACAAAATCAAAACAAAAACAAACCAACTCCTGCAGTTAAAGAAACAAACTGAATCTACTTGTCTAATTGAAATTAACATGAAAAAATACTTTTAAAACAATATTTTTTCTAAACAATATACATTTTAAAGGAGATCTACTTGTTTTCAAGAAGTCTTACAGGCTCCTACAACACGTCTGTGAAGTTTCTTGGTGAAGTTTTGATCCTGTGTTTCAGTCGACCTCAGAAACACTCTGTATCAGGCTGTTTCCAGCACCTGTAGCTTTAACGCTCCTCTCTGTTGCTCTGCACTGATGACCCCGCCTGCCACTTCCTGTGTAAGGACGGCATCGCTGTAACCAGGCAACCAGCGTAATGCGAGGAATCAGAAATGTAATGAATCCATGTATCCATCTGTTGCTGTGCGGCTGGCAGCCTGTGTAATGAAATGTGGGTTTTTACAACACAAAACCGAACAGATGTAAATTTTTCGTGCACTCAAACTTCTCTCGCAACGGAGAAATCCAACATGGTGGATCTTGAGAAACTTTTCTTCCCACGCTGCGGAGCAGACCACATGAGGACTTCAGCACCTCAGCAGGAGTTGGCTAATGCAGCGTCTGATATATTGTTACATCACAAAATATCAAAATCTAGATCAGCTCGTTTTACTGCAGGTGTTTCTCTTCAAGCAGCTCACACAACAACAAGGTGGTTTTAAAATCTCACAGTCAGTGGGTTGGAGGCAGCCACATACCAAACAGTTCATATATTAGACTTTAAACAGGGGATTTTCCATATGTCCCCTTTAAAAATTTGTGTTTTTTAAACGACAGTCACAAATTTAACATAATTCCACAGATTTTTCATGTGGATTTTGAAATGACATAAACAGACTTGATTGTAAAATAACTTAAAAAAAACTAACTGAGAAACCAAAAAAGTCTAAAATTGAGGGTTTGTTTCAATAAATAGATTTGATTGTTAATGTACAGATATCTTTATTATAGAACATGTAAATATTCTTTCAAAAAATTAGAAAAGATTAAAAGGAAAATAAAGGAAAATCACTCATATTTTTTGTCGTTATTTTCTGTTATTTTGCAGAATTTTATTGTTATTGAAAATCACATGTTTTAGTGTTTGTAAGCCTGAGTCTTGTTAAAGTGATTTTATCTTCCTCAGCGTGGAGGGAAAACTTCCTACGCATCAGGAAGCTGGTGCTGATTGGAGGACCAGACGATGGCGTCATCACACCTTGGCAGTCCAGGTTTACAACATTTTTAAAATATGATAAATAACAAATAAATATGAAGGAATAAAAGGAGAAAGATGGATGATCTAAGTTCACATATTTTTACATGTACTCTTTAAATCAAGCTATAAATGCAATATAACAAAGTTAGTTGTTGGGATTTCATCATCAAAGGTAGTTCATCAAAAATAAGAATAGTAGAGAAGTTAACAGTCAGCTGATGAATAAATATTTATCTGGGTTGGTTCTTGAACATCTTATTTTTGCTTTGTGTTTACTGAGTAAATATTGGACTAACTACATGATGGGTCACAGTTTTTCTTGATTACTCTGAAGAAACTGATCCACTTGGTTTTTATCATCATTTTCTCAACAGAGGAGAAGTTTTGTGTTTTTGTTGGTTTTGGTTTTTTTACATCCTTTTACAAAACAGTTGACACTGATGTCATTCAAGCCCAGTCTTTATTGTTTCAACTACATTAACCAAACAGAAATCAAACAGTCTGTCAACAGGAGCAGGAAGTAGGTCTTTAATAAATAAAAACAAACTGAAGGTGCTGCACAAAAGGGCCAAAGTCCAAACCAAAGTCCAGTCCACAAGGAAATACAAAAACCAAGATGAACACAGTAAATCACAGGAGCAGGAGACACAAGACAAACAAACTGACAAGACAAAGGCTACGTTCAGACTGCAGGGCTTGATGCTCAATTCGGATTTTTTTGTGAAATCAGATTTTTTTGCGAGTTCGTTCACATTTCCAATTAAATTAGACTTGAATGTGATCTCTCGTGTGAACTTAAATACGACCCAAAAGTATCCCGCACGCGCAGAAGAGGACATAACGACGTCATGCAGCGAGCACGCTTCAGTGTTTGCGGAAGTAAACATGGACGATAACGGTGCAGCGTATTTTACGATTCTAACGTTGTTGTTCATCCAGAGCAAACACATGTACAACCTGATTTTAAGAAGAAAGTTGAAAAGGAAGAGAGACAAGTTTTCAGCCGTGGTGTTTTGTGGGGCAGTGGCAACATCCATCCAGAGAAACGCAGCCCGGAGTGGTGGGATAGTGATGCGAGAGGCTTTAATGATACGGAGTTACGCAGATTAAAGACAAAACAAGTCGCATGGCAAAAGATCGGATACATATCTGATTTAGGACCACATATCCAAGTGGCCTGGGTCGCATTTGAAAAAAATCGGATCTGTGTTGTTCAGACTGCCATGAAAAGATCGGATACAGGTCGCATAGGGGCAAAAAAATCAGATTTGGGTCACTTTAGACTGCAGTGTGAACTTAGCCAAACAGACACATGAGGTTAAATACACAAGGTAACGAGGCGCAATGAGACACAGGTGGAGAGGACAATCAGGGAGCAGGTGAGACCACACAACTTGTGACACATGTGACACAGCCGACAGGAAGACAAATTTGAACATACACACAAGGAACAAGACTACCAAAATAAAACATGAAGCTTGACACAAGAAAACATGACACCTGGAAAGACAGAGATGTAGTAAACAAAGGAGAAAACTGGAAAACCAAGAAATCAAAACCACTTAAAGACAAAAAACCACAAAACTAGAAACAAAAGCCAAACAAGGTAACAATCACAAAACCCAAACTACAAGGAATCATGACATAGTCCTCACCATTAGAAACTATCTGCATCAGTATCAAAACAAAGAAGCACCAGTTTGACTCCTTCACAAAACTCTTCAGTTACATTACAGGAGAGGGGTTTGAATGTCATGTATCCAAACTGGCTAATAACTCATTTCTCATCCTGTAAGAGATTTTATTTTGGTTTATTTTCTATAATATTTACAGTTTTCAGACACAGTTTGAAAAAAGAAAGTCATGAAAATCAAAGTGTTTCTGATTCTGGATCCAAGTCTTTACAGGATGGTAAATGTGGCACAGTCTGTGTAGAAAGACAACAAATAGCACAGGCGTGAAAGTTAACACAATTACAATGAATAGTGCAGTAATTCACACTGACTGCTGTGTTTTGTATTTTGTTGTTCATTGTGTAATGATTGATTGGAAGAGCTCATACATTTGTTTGCAAGTTGTGTTGTTTGAAGATAAAATGATCTTTTGTTGCACACTGAGTCATTTTGACCATAAGTGCCACTGTAAGTCATCAAGAACAACTTGATTTTAACCCAGTAACAGGTGGAGGTTTTACTCAACATTTTGTTGGCTTTACCCTGTTTTCTGTTGTTTTTACCTTTCAAAACAACTCTCCATCTTTCTGGGTTAAATTAATCCAGCATCCAGTACTTACAGAGTCAAAACACCCCAACATGTTTTACTGAGTATTTTAACCAGATTTGAACCCTGATTCAAACCCTGAGTGTTGCCTCCAGGCTCCTTCCAGCAGTCAGCTTTTTTTAGCCTAGGAGGCAAAATCCAGGGCTGCTGCATCTGTAAAGCCCTGAATGAAGGTGTCAACATTTTTGCCACTAAATCTAACTGAGGGATAAAAACTGAGAGACACAACAACCTGACCTCCATAGATCCTCACATGTCAGAACAGGAGGTCGTTACCAGCAGAGTTTCTGGTTCTAAAAAGCAGAACGGTTCTTTATTTTTCCTGTTTCCTCTTTTCTGAACAGCCACTTTGGATTCTACGACAGCAACGAGGACGTGGTGGAAATGAGGAACCAGGAGGTAAGAAGCACACGATGGAGTTTTATTGGTTACATCAGCCGACAATCTAATGTGATCCAAAGCATCCACAGACTGTACATAAAAGATGGACACAGCAACCAGATCCCAAATGTGAAAAAAACCCAAAAAACAGTACCATGTACCAGTATTTACCATGATGTCACCTGTTGGTTTGTGGGCTCATGAGTTTGGTATCTGAACGTGGCCATGTTGGTTGTTTGGAGCCAGAAGTGACCATATTTGGGTAAGAAGGGAGGAGTGAGGAGGCGGGTCTGACCCTTGACCCTGAGGACATGTCCAGTGTGAATGAGCTTCCAAACCACCTGTAAATCATTGGAGACAACAGCTGTGTATCACACAAACCCCGCCCCTAACTCCTCCCCTTCTCTCAGTCTAATAACTCCTTAATGATAAATGATTTTCAGATGGACCAGATCTCTGAGAAGAAGAGTTGACTTTATCTAATCACATCAGGATGACTTGTGGAAAAAAGGTATTGACTGAATATTTCAGGTTTTAAAATGAGGATTTTTGATTTGAAGTCAATTGGAGCCCGTCTCTAGTGGTCGTTGGTGGTATTACGCTGTTTTTGTACTTCTGCATTGGCTTAATTTTTGAGACATGGTGACTTCATCCACCTTTTATTTACAATCTGTGCTGAGGGTTTGTCAGAGCTGGGTTGTGCAGGTAGCATCATCGTCAACTTTGACCTTCTTCTTCTTCTTCTTCTTCTCCTCTTCCTCCTCCTTGGACAGTTTTACCAGAACGATACATTTGGGTTGAGGACGCTGGTTGCCCGTGGCGACGTGGTGCTCTGCGTTCACTCTGGTGTGAAACACGTGGACTGGCACTCCAACTACACGGTGTTCAGCAGCTGCATGGAGAAGTGGCTCACATGAAAACCTTCCACTTCCAAAAGCTTTGAGAAAAAGTTTGATTGCAAATGTTCATGATCCACAGACGATCACTCAGCTCCACCTCTGACGCTCACTGGTGACAAATGAGTGAAATGTTTCTGACTTTATTCATTCTTTTAAAGTCCATAAGTATGACGCAGGAGTGAACATTTCTCATTGGATGATTTCTCATAACTTTGATGTTCATCTCGCACCATCTTCAATAAACAGAGAAATAGATGTGAATGATTTTTCTGCCTTTACATGTTTATACAAATCAAACACAGCATATCATATTGAAGTTGTGCTTTCTGTATCAGTGGTAGTCCAATAAAAACATTATCTGCATCTTTCACTGCCCTCTGGTGGACGTTCATGGTATTTCAGGTGAATTCAAACTCGTCTGCGACTACAGCAGCATGTGTATTTTAAATTTTTATTTTCATGTAATTTCTTTCCTTGAAATTTTAAATTTGTCATTTTTGTCTAAAATAATTAACTTATTGTTGATTTTTCACTTTTTAAGACAGATGTTTGCTTGTTTGTGCTCTTAATATCTGAATTATAATTTCTACAATCCTGAGATGCTTGGTGTTGTCCTCAGGGATATTAACCACACCTATCATGTTATATTTCTACCCTCTGTGCTGTGCCTTCAGATATCACACTGTCCTGTTCAACAGCTTCAGACTGAAACAGTTCAAGTTATTTTCTATAAAAACATTTTAAACAATAAAAACCTTCAGATGTTTTTCCAGCCCCTCCTTCCACTGGCAGCAGCACGTGCACATCAACCCCTTTGCCCTTCACACGTGATCAGGTTAAAGCTGGATATAGGATGTGATCAGTCAATTAAACTGATTGATTTTCCTTAATGAACTGACACATGGAAGCTGAGTTACTTAATATGGGATAACAGGAAAAATATCTAATCAAAACGTGTGAAGAAGCTCAAATTGATGAACAACACTACAAAGAAAAAATACAATGATGATATAAATAAAATATTCAAAAATAGAATTTAAATGTTAAAGTACTGCAGTTTAAAAAGTAAAATAGTATGTGACAGTGGCAGCAAAACTGCAAAGCACAATAAAATAAAATAAATAACATAAACAAGGGCAGGAGTAGTGAGTAAAGCTACAAATAAAATAAAAAGTAAAGTAAAAAAA
>OOFC01003077.1:7839-26776 GCA_900323345.1 Pseudochromis fuscus | reverse complement strand
AAGTAGTAGTAGTAGTAGTAGAAGTAGAAAAAGAAGAAGTAGTAGTAGTAGTAGTAGTAGTAGTAGTAGTAGTAGTAGTAGAAGTAGTAGTAGTAGCAGGAGCAGGAGCAGTAGTAGTAGTAGTAGTAGTAGTAGAAGAAGAAGTAGTAGTAGTAGTAGACGTAGAAAAAGAAGAAGTAGTAGTAGTAGTAGTAGTAGTAGAAGAAGTAGTAGTAGTAGAAGTAGAAAAAGAAGTAGTAGTAGTAGTAGTAGTAGTAGTAGTAGTACTAGTAGTAGTAGTAGAAGAAGAAGAAGAAGAAGAAGAAGAAGACGAAGACGAAGACGAAGACGAAGAAGAAGAAGAAGAAGGTTAACATCCTTAGACATCAGACATGGAGTATGAGTTGTCAAAGGTTTGTGCGTACATGCTGCTCCATGCTTGTAAACACAGTTGTCTCTCCATGCATGTCCATGTCTCACCTGCGATCATGTCGTCCACGGTGCTCATCTTGAGCAGCACCTGCTGGATGAGGCCGACCTCGGTGCTGGTCTGCAGGTTGCGCACGCTCTTGCGGAGGATGGCCGTGAACATGCTCCAGATCTCGGCCTGGCACGTCACCTCGCAGTGGGACAGCAGGTCCACCATGCAGCCGATGCTCTCTGCCTCCTGGATGATGAAGTTCATCTCCAGGTCAAACTCGCCGCCCACCAGCTGGGAAGGATGAGGTACAGAGAGAGGACGGGGAGGAAGACCATGACAAGAAGGGGAGGAGGGATGTGGTTTTTGATGCAAAGGAAGTTGAGGAGTGAAATTATTGGGAGGGGAGGAATAAAGGTGGAGGATGGAGAGAGAGAGAAGAAAAAGAGTGAATGATTTAGTGATGCATTTAACCTTTTGTCTGCAGGAGAGGTAAGCCTGGTGTCTGATGGATGCTGATTGTGGTAAGGAAACCATTTCTTCTGCCGGGGGCCACACATGCTGCAACAAATAAACGTCCTTCATCTGGGAACACACACACACACACACACACCCCGTCTCCTCTTCTGTTCTTGCTTTAATGTGAAGGGAGTAGCGCTCTCCTCTGTGAACTACAATCACTCTCAAAATACAGCAGGCATAAAAACAGGCGCCCTCTTCTACCCCAGACACACACAACACCAGGTGAGCACATACAGATTCTCACACAGACGATGATTAATACACATCTCAGTCCCCGTCCTCTCGGCTGCTATTAGTCAGAGGATACCACACTTTTTAAATCGAGTGCAAATGTTCTGTCTCTTAATGGCTGATGCACGATAATAACTTGTAAAAGTACAGCCTTCATGTGACTGTGCTTCACACGCACACCAGCACATTCACCACGTGAGCACGAGTATACCCACACAGTTCACCCTCGGCATACTACACTATCCAGGAAACAGTAACCACGGCAACCAGCAAGCTAAGAGAGCACCATTGAGGTTATTAAATCAGATGGAACAGAAACATGCAATAGAATTTGAGAGGCCAGCGAGACACAAAATCCGATAAACATTATGACGACTGTTACTATGGTCGGTGCGCGGTCGGAGGGAATGAAAATAATGGTTAATCAAGTACAGTCAATGTTTCACCATGAGATGAAAAGGCATGAGCAGTCGTCAGTTATTTGAATTGTAAAGAAGAAGAAAGAGAGAAATGTTCAGGCCATTTAATAACAGGGTCAATTTCAACCCAAAAAAATGAATCCACATTGTGTTTCATAAAGCATTTATTCTTGATAACTAATTGTGCGTGTGATTAAACCAAATGGAAAAAAAAACAATCAGAGCAGGGTAGATATAATTATTTCACAGTTATTGTAAGTGTACCTTCAGAGAGCTTGTATGTTTAGCATGACATTTATTCTGCAGAGGGTTTCTGGGGATGGAGGGCTGTAGACTATCACAGCTGTTGTATCCTTACCCCAGGTACATAATGAACAGGACCCCATGATGTCCACCTTCACAGCTACGACCCATTTAGAGTCAACCAAACATCACTGGCCTGTGGACACTCTTTTTAACTGCTTCTCTGAAACCATAGTGAGATATTACTTAATGTTAATATGTTTAAAGTACTTATTTCCCACTGGTTTTAACAATTAGGATATCCCACAATTGCTACTTGATGCTGCTATTAAGCAACACAAATGTATTTCCATTCACCTATGCTCACAGACAATTTCAATTTCATCATTATTATCAAGCAGAAAAGGTCCAGTAATCACCCAGTAATCAAACCAGCAACTCACTGCCAAATGCATTCGCACCAACTTGGTGTGTGTCCGACCTACATTTTAATTTGTGTATTGAAAATAAATGAGGGAGGAACACCTCAGTAGCCGAACGGTTACAGAGCACGCAACATAAACACAATTAATCATGATTATTCCTGAGCGCTGGTGTTGGATATCCAAAAACCAAAATGATGACTGGAAACCCGAAAAAAAGGCAAAATGACTTGTGAATAAACAATGAAGAATGTGAGTTATTTCCCACCAAAGCTCCTGGAGGCCCAGCTATGGTCCCACTATAAAGAGAAAAGATGCTGCTATATATAATGTTGACATAAGAGGGAACATCATTAGCACCACCAGCATTCATTACTCGCTGCCCCATCGACAGACTGGGTCTCAGGCCTGGTGAGATCTTTAAGATTAAGGGGTCGGGATGGTAACTTGTGGCTCCTCATGTTTCACTAATGTCACCTTGTGATTGAAAAGGTTTTAGACCCAAAGCTCTGTCGTTAACGAAGTACTTATCTAAGTATACATATTCTGCCACCTGCTTCTCATCCCTTCTTCCTCATCAGACAGATCAACTGTCTCTTACTGCTCTCTCTCTCATTTCATCCCTCTATCCCTCTCCTCTCTCAGTAAAGTGAATTGATCCAGTGCACTCTGTGAACACATTAGCACAGATTAGAGAGGACCCTTGAACG
This sequence comes from Pseudochromis fuscus, assembly GCA_900323345.1. NCBI lineage: Eukaryota > Metazoa > Chordata > Actinopteri > Pseudochromidae > Pseudochromis > Pseudochromis fuscus. Next base: position 23,832 of record OOFC01003077.1, on the reverse strand, counting down.
AGGTATGGAATAAAAGGAGGAAGAATTAATTCATCCCACATCGAATTTTCCCCTCTCCTCTGAGGTTCCCAATTATAGTGCTCGCCGGGGACCACTACGTCCTACCACATCTATACAACCTGTCAGTCTGACGGTGCTCGATATACCATGCAACAGAAGCTTAACAGGGAAACAGCGCAGATAGTCTTTGTGGAAACTTGCTCGCAGAGTTGAACACAGAAACACACACATCCCCAGGGCATACCTACACATGTACAGCACAACCATAATCTCTCTGTGCTTACACTTCCCACCCGTGTACGAAACATCACAGCTAGATGTGGGGTGATGCAAACGACTGCAACAAATTCAGTCTCGTGACAAATAATACAGTGCAAAAAAAAAAAAAAAAAAAAAAAATGCAGTGGCAGAGAGAGGAGGAAGTGCTTCAATAACTATTATCTCTCCTCCACCACGGGCAACATCTGGAAAGGCGATTAAAACCTGAGTGACGCTGCCAAGAGCTGCCTGGACCTAAAACATCAAGCGAGAAGGAAGGACGGTCAGACAGGAAGGAAGTGTGGGAGAAAATATTCCTCAACATGAAAACGTTCACATTCAGTATACAATCTCCATTTCACGTGGCGTCAATAAAAATGATGGATGCTTGAACCCATTATATGCTCGAATGGGGCTTTTAATTGATGTATAAATAAACATGCTGCCTAAATAGCAATAAGGTTGATCACAAACAGCCTGAGCACACTCGAGCGTGCTCGAGCACCATCACCATCACACACCGACAAAAGATTACTAATTAGTTCTATGAGGGAACATGATTCTTTTGCATAAACGCTCGTAACCTTCAATCTCTCTTTTCACCCCACTCTGCGTGTCCGCAGCGCCCGCCCACAATGGGAAAGAGCTCACAAAAGGGACAAGTATTCACATCAATGAGCACACACAAGAGGCCTTTTAATACCGCGACACATACCCCGGTGGTTAAAGGACACATAAACATACACTGGGACCTCACATTGTGCCACAGGCCTCAGGATAAAGGGGCTTGGCAGTGCCACCGCCTCTCTGCTCTGAGGCAATCTGAGGCACTGACCTCACACTCTTCTTGGCAACTGGTCCAAGACATTTGTTTTGGCAGAGTTATGACAATGATTGCTCCCCAAGCGTATCACTCATGTCTGTATGTTCCATTCACACACACACACACACACACACACACACACACGGAAACCAGTCTGTTGTCAACCAGTTGCTAAGGAAGTGACAACCTATTTCCCACGATCAATGTTCCAGGGTTTTGTTTTTTCTTCACAGGTAAACATTAGAGGCCCGAGCTGCTGCATATGAATGAGCGTGCATGTTGTCTGCCTACTGTATACAGACTTCAGAGCATCGAGCTTGTTATGTTTAACCTTGAAACACATTCAGTAACAGTCTGAAACGTAAGAATATCTTCCACTGATGACTAATCTCCTCACATCGTGAAGCGGGCTTGAGTGAAGTCCGTCCGCCAGACTCCACTCTTCCTCACTTTTTCACTCCATGACTGTGGTAGTTATAAAAGCTCCTTTTTCAAGTTAAGTATTCATTCTGTATTTGCACACTTATGCGTTTACCTTTTCATCCCGGCTCTCCTGTTTCTAATTCTGTCCTTTGCAGCGCGGCTCATTCAGACCCTGAAGGAAGCTGGCACTCAGCTTGGCATCACTCAGGCTGTGACACAGGGAGGTGGGGTGCGAGGGGGGGAGGAGGGGGAGAGCCAGGACCGTCTTCACGCCACAAAGAGCTTATATGAGCGGGCTCCTCGACCAGCCAAAACCAGCTCTCATAAGAGGGTTGGTAAAACAAACACCCCCTCTGTCCATCTCACCCTTTCTCACCACTGCTGCTCAGAAACAGTCCTGAGCTGCTTCAGGGGCAACAGTCCTTTTTATAGAGAAGACATGTCACAGCAGCAGCAGAACAGGTGTAAGTAATAAAATGTATAATTGCCTGGGTCCAGGTATTGCTCATGGTAACTGACTGTCACACTGACATGGCTTACAGGGACACTTGAATGGACTTCAGCCATTGTTCATTTTATTAGAAACATCTGCGTTTTTGTTTTGTTTTTTTTACTGTGACAAAACAAAATGTCTTCCATGAAAAAAGACTATTCTACATTTTATTTGGAGACACATTTCTGGCTACCTTTGCCAAGTCACTCTCTTCTAGAACATTTTTTAAAAATTGTGATCACAGCGAAGTTTAAACCAATCCTGACCGCTGATAGGAAAACAGATGCACACCACTGCTAGGGTTGGGTACCGAAATTCGGTTCCAAGTAGAATTACTATTGCAACAACTCATCATCAGTAGGGTAAAACAAACCTGTCTCACAACGGTCTAAGCCCAGCTCACGTTCCAAGTAGGAACCAAATTAAATTTAGTGAGTACCAGGTACCCATAAAAAAATTATAATTTCAGTTTCGCTTATCAGTTCCTAGATGCGCTCATTTTACACAACAGCTGCAAACGGACTTTAGATATCTGCCAGGACCTGTCTGTTACGTATCTAACAGGTCACGTGACGCCGTATGGCAACAGGAAATGGACCGGGGAAAGCGGTCTAAAGTTCCCCCTTTTCCACTGTTAACTCAATCATGTTGTAACTAGGATATTCGCTGAAAAAAACATTTTTTCATGGACTGATAGTAACAGGGTAGCAGTAGTTTATTAACTGCAGCTAGCTTGCGAGCGGCCGGTTGTTGTGAACCAGCTACATATGCAGTGACGTACTGTCCTTTTACACTGACGCGACCCCAACTTGGCTCCTTGCCAGTGGAAAAGCAAACTGATTCATAGGAGAAATGGGATATGAACCAACTAACCACCAGCCTGGAACTAGCACCCGTTCTTGTTCGGTGGAAAAAGGGTAATGTAAAAAAAAAATAATAATAATTCATGTTAGTAGAGAGAGCAGCCAACTTGGAAAATGCAACACGTCTGGGAAATTGATATGTTATACATTTGGCTTCCTGTTTTTTTTGTGTTTTTGGAATCGAAATAAGGAATCATTAGGAACCGGAATCGATAAGCAGAACCAAAATGAGAATCATCAAAAAATCATAACCCTAACCTCCGCCTAACCTTCCACTCTCACAGCTTTTATAATCCTTTAGCTACATAATGCTACTTTTGCATCTGCATCATTAGTAACACTGCAAGAGGTCGATTGTCAAAAAAAAGTAAACACTGGTCTTCTTCAATGATAGAAAAGACAACCAGGGCTGTATTTTTCTGGCAAGAAGTGGTTCTGTTTAGCTGTTGGGCTGTAGTTCCCTCAAGACTATACTATGAGATATAGTCATGCAAACTTATTTTGGCAAATACTGCTGTTTCGTCAAGAGGTCTTTATTAGGTGAGAGGTCAAGTTATAAAAAACGCTAAAATACTTTTAAAAGGTTTCCTTTAAAGGTTTTGTGTAATCCAGCATCAAAATCCTGAGTCCTCTCAGACAAGGATAAAACAAATCCTAAAATATTATATGAAAATGCTGTGTGATGTCACAAATAACAATTACCAATGACTGCACTCTGTTCAAGTGTCATGACAACAGGCCAGTGCAATACACAAGCAGTTAAATGCAATTCAGCCATTGTGGATCTGACTTTTTATACCTGTGCTTTTCCACAGTGAGAAAACATCCTGACACTAAATCACTGATCTCTACAATCACACATATTTAATAACTTGTTTGTTTTTGTTTGTTTACACTGCATTCTGATCAAAATTCAAGTTTTGATTTCTTCTTTTTTTTTGTTAAAATGTAAACACAGCTATTCTGAGAGGTGATACATTAACCACAATAATAATTATGTAATTGAAAACAATCTCTCACAGACCCACCGCAGCCCATTATGTAGTGCTGTGATGGCACATCAAACAAGCGATTACGCTGGCTGATTACTATGACTGACTGCTGAATATTGGATGACTATCAAGGCCAAACCTGACGAAAGAGGCACCTGTTGCTCATTATGGCCGTCACAGATGACAGGTCAGGGAGGCGAGTGGTCGGTCAATAGCCAGCTCCTCTGCCTCTGCACATTCAATTGAGCCTTTGGAGCTAGCATCATCAATATGCAACTTCAAAGCCCCCTGGGAGAGCGCTTGGAGAGGTGCGGGCGTGTGCATGTGTTTATCTGCTGTGCGTGTGTGTTTGTGTGCGAGTGCGCGCCCGTGTGGCTCATTACTCATTTGTGTCCCCTGAGTGAGTCGCGGCCATTCAGCCCCCTTTGTGCACCGAGTGAGAGGAGACGAGAGGCCCATCTAGACATGAGATCACAGATTATACACTTAACGCTTCGCCAAGAGGGCTCAACGGAGTGCAGGAGAGCAAAATTGAAGGAGAGTGAGGAGGAAAAAAAGGGAACAAGAGAGGGAGATGAAAGAGACAAAAACAAACAAGAGAATGAACGGTGTGAACCGCAAAGGGGCAAGAGGAAGCAGATTGCACAGAAGAGAAAACAGTGATGAGAGAGAGTGTGTTTGTGAGGGCAAACGGGAGAGATGGAGCGAAAAAGAAAATGAGGGCGAGACAGCAGCTGAATGCTATTGTGCTTTCTTATCAGGACGGCAGAGCGATTTTATTGCCCGCAGCTTCACAGTGTGCAGTGGAGGGTTTAGTGCTCCAATGATGACCATAGCAAATCTCTGCAAAGATATGGATTACACCAGAGCTAAACTGGCCACTAAACACTCAATAATCCACATTCTGTTCTCTGCATGACCTCATTTTTGGTAAACTGCATTGATAAGAGCAGCAGTCAATTTTATCACCAGCTCAGATTCACGTCCAGAGGACAAACTTATTCTGATCGTGGCTGTTTGTGGGTTTAGGTTGAGGAGGAATGTGTGGCTTACAGGGAAAAAAATGGTGAGAGGATTATTTAGGGCAAAATCACCTTTTTTTTATGTTACATTGGGAGTCACTGGAAGATGGAAAACCTAAATGTGTTCATATTTTGGTCAGGAAAAATGCGCATTCTTTAATCATCATGCTATAAAAAATAAAATAATGAATGGGTGAAGATAAATAGATTAGTTTAGGTTCTTGGTCAATAACTCTAGAAAACTTTTGTGAAGTTATTGACGATAAAAAATAAAAAAGTGGGAAAGCAGTAGAAAAAATGGAAAAGGTGGGGATACGGAGCTGAAATGGAAAATGGTAGTGCACATGTGTGTAGATCTGTTTGTGAATGTAATCAACAATGACATGTGACTGACTGTGGCCTGGAGGCACAGGGGGAGGAGGGGGCAGACCCCTGGACTGCATTTCCCATAGGCCCTTGTACCAGTGTCTGCACAGATGGCAGATGGGACAAGACACAGCCCCCACTCGTGAAACCTTATTCAACAATGTCACAATCACAAAGTCACCACACACACACACACACACACACACACACCCACGAGTCAGCAAAATGAGCATCATCAGCCGTGAGTGTGTGGAATATCTGGTATGCATGAGACACGGGGCTTTTACTTTCGACATCAGGGAGAGAAGATGCGAGAGCAGTGAGGAATACTGCAGGAGATCGCAGCAGAGCAGTTTTAGGAGAGAAGCAAGGTTTGAACACACACTTCAGACACGGCAAAAATACACCAACGATTACATAAATCCTCACTGGGGGATGGATGTAAGGCTGGTTTAGGCCAGCGCAAACCGAGAAGGCCAATGCGTGACCTAGGTTGCTATTTTGAGTCACAACAGGAACAGTAATTGACACAGGCACACGTCTTGAGTCTGTGAGAGACACTACAAAACAGTGATGACACAGATCCCCTAAGGCAGTGAAGTTTCTTTAGTTACATGAAAGTGACTGGAATTAGCAAAATCTGACAGTAGGCAAAATGTTTGGAGGAAACGTGTCATGACTTCACTGACAGGTATTGTACAAGTTAACTATGTCTCGTCCAGGGCCTTTACTGACCTCAAATACCAAAGCTAAGGGGCTTCTAATAGAGGCAGCCTTTATTTCCTCTGTTTGATTAGTTTAATTAGTAAGGAAGCCTCCTTTTGAGCCTTTAAACAGCCTCTGTAGCGATACAGAAATCCTACTCCAAACACGAACTCAATGCTTTATTCAATCCCTTCAAATTAAAAGTTCTCTATTGTTTCACTGAGCAGGAACCCTTCATTTCCTTACAGGGCTTTTATTCTTAAAACATTTGGGGGCTTATTATATGTTGAACTTATTCACCCCTGTTTTTCCCAAGCTTGCATTTATATGGGTTCAGTTGTATCAATTATAGCCCTGACCATTATTAGAGACTCAGCTTTTAAGTGACTATTTAAACTGACTTAAGATTTTATTTGAGGAAATACAATAAATCTTTCATTTTAGTATTTATTAGCCAATGTAGGAGCAGGACTAGCAGTCAACCACTTTGTCAGATTTCATGGCAATCCTTCTCAGCTAGAGCTGTTAATGGACTTCAGAGGATGAATCCTACTGCAGATGAACAGTTTTACCTTCAGAGACACTGGACAGAATTCCTTGGTCATCTCTTACCTATTTATCCATCCCACTAATGAGGCCAAAAACCTGCTTCACTAACAATTTTAGTATTTTCACAATGAGCATGCTCAAAGCACAGCTGTGTCAAAATACATTCTCACAGGTTTTCTAGCATAAACAATAATCTATTCATAATTTTAATTCCCTACAATCTATAAGTCAGTACGTTTTATTTTTAATTATTCTAAAGATTTTCAGGCCATATCAATCCAGATATATGATGCAACATATGTGTAGGAAAAAGCTAACATGGTTGATGGTAAAGTGACAGATCTTCATCCAACCACTCTCAGTGATTGAACTGAGACTAATGGGCCCTTATAGCACCTCCTTTCATCTTCCCCCTACACAAAGCTGTTGGGTATACATGACGTTTGTAAACCACCATCAGAAGACAAAAATCTTCCACCGAGGTTCAAACTAGCCAACGAGCATGTTGGATTTTTCATACACACATTTTATTTTCCCAGCAGGGGAGTGCAGATGGCAGTTAGTTACAGGCTGATACGTCAGTCACATCCAGCCGCCCTACGCAGCAACCACGCTTTCCCTCTCTGACATCTACACTGTTCTCAACCCTCTCACATAAGCCATCCAATCACAGGGTCAATACAGAGGAAACAGGAGAAAATAAGCTGGGCTAAAGGTTTGGTTTAGAGTGCTTATCCGCTGTGCTATTGGATCAGAGTTGTAACATTTTGTTTTTCCCAAAAGATTTGCTTGTTTGTCGCTTATCATGTGGCTTTACTTAGTAAGTATAGGCCAAATGTGGTTTGAAAATAACTATAACCAATTGTGGCACAAAGCAGAGTCACAAAAATACATCTGTTTTACATGAATGCATACAATAACCATGAGCCACAGTGCAACTGAATGAAAAATTACCTATTCGGTCCTTGTACAATTTCAGGGCTTAATTTTGCATATGGGAAAAGTCATGCATGCATAAACATTGAGGCCCATGGGCAAAGAAGGCTCGTTTCCAATCAGGCGGTGTGATCCCGTCAAGGGCACGGTGTGGGAAAGGTGACAAATTCCAATCAAGCAACTGCTACCTCCAATTTAGCAAATGAGTGTGGGCCCCACACTTCCATTAGATTCAAAACACTGACATTTGTGTTCTCAGAGCCAAGAGCTGTAGCCCGGGCACATTTTCCACCAAAATAACCACCAATGTGCGTCTGTACATACATCAAAGAAAAGAAAAGCTATTGAGTGTTCCAACGTATTGGCTTGTCAGTTTCTATTAACAATGCCAGAAACCAAAGAGGGAGAGCTGGATAAAAGAGGAGAGAGAAAAAGGCGAGATAAGTCAGTAATACCTGCTGAGATCTGTCTTTATAAAAAGCCTCTAGAAAGTCTGCAGTTCACCGCAGACCAGTTCACTGTGCCTTTTCCCGCCTCCAACATCTGACTCAAACCTTGTCAAGTGCAAGCTTAAAACATACTGTACACGCATAGAGACGAGAGTGCACCAAAACCCACACACACTTGACAAAGTCAGCCAAAAGACACACACACACACACACACACACACTCAGCATCCAAAGGGCAACAGCCTTTTAAACAATTCATTGCAAAAAAGTCTTGTAGGTCTTAGTCATTCGCGCACACACTCTCACTCGGTTCGTCACTAACACATTCATACGCACTCACAGCAGCAGCAGCGATTCACATGAATGACAGCATGAGTAAACACAAAAAAAGGAAAGAGTGGAGACAGAGATAGAGAACTGCAGGGATGCATCCCAAAATAATCCAATAATAATGAGGCGCTATTTCATTAGCATATGAGTAACTTGAAAAAACATCTAATTTTTCAAAAGTCTGTTTACTGGAGTGGGAGAAAAAAAAAAAAAGAGCTTTGAAAAGAGCAGAGAAGAAGAAGAGAACAGTGGAAGCAGCAAAGAGGGGGAGATGAAGAGGAGAGAGAGAGGCTGCAAGAAAGTGAGGTCAGACGTCACAAACAGGGCAGAGAAGAAATGCACAGGAACAGTAATGGTGTGAATGTTTGCTCGGGAAGGCAGATAGAAATGACAGATAAAAGGAGAAGACACACAAATACAGCCAATTCTTTTTCAGCACAACGGACAGCTCCAGCTCTCTCTGCTGACAGATACACTGACTACAGGGCTACAAAGGCTACAGTGGAAATCCTTCCTTCAGCAGGCCTGAAAAAACTCATTGACAAACAGCTGAAGCTGCAACTGTACTAATTGCTGTATTAATACCATCAATGTTTTCAAGGACTAAAAGCCTGTGACGGCAAAATATGACTGACAGAAAATGCTAGGTTTTGCTTGCACGCACTGCAGCAAAAAAAAAAAAAAAACATGGCTGATATCCTCAGAAAAATCCAGGTCAGAAGCACATGCATGTAGATACACACTGCAGGGACTGAGGATTGCAGCCAAGTGATCACAAAGCTGACTTCATCCAACTGCAGTTTAAAATGTCTGCCACCTGATTGGCCAAAGAGGCTTAGTAACGGATCTAGCAATAAGCCTTGTCACATGCTATTGGGTAACAAACAAAAAAACATTTTTTCCCCTTTTTGTCCGACAGAACACCACATGATACTCTGTCACACACAAACACACAGACGTAACATTACAAACATTGTTTACAGATTCCCAATTAAATTATCAACAGCATCAGAACATCTGTATTAAAGTTTGTATTTTATCATGATTTTACTTTAAGATTTCTTTAAAAGTTTGATATTATTCATTAAAATCTTTACCTACACCAAGAAAGCTGTATTTGCCTTTTAGGTCATTTAGCTGAGTATTCAGTGAGAATATCTCAAAATTTTTTAATATCCATTAACTTCTATTACACTCGAAGAACAGGCAGGCTATGAGCCAATGTACAATTGATTGGATTTAATGCATATCTGCATTTGAAAATTCTGCCATTAAAGCCATTTAGTGCCGTTTTTTAAGCCATGGATTAAAGGGAGTTTGATATTTGGATTTAAATTATGTGTATATTCGCTACATAAAACAATTTATCAAATGAATTTAGTGAGTGAAGTGTGTGCTTGTGACTGACAGTGTTGAAGAACTGCGTAGAATCATGCCTCTCAGCTAAAATAATAATCCACTGCACTTTCTCATGAATAAATTTACATCTTTCTTTGTATAACACAATTCAAGCCGTAGCCGTTTTCATCTCTCAGTTGATCCACTTTCATCTAGTGTTAGCTGGGTCTTTAACAGGAAGTCTCTGAGTAGCACTAAAAGCAAAAAAAAAAAAAAAATCCCTGATGTTATCAACCCAAGTTAGCACCACAGCTGATCAGACGACATCTACAGATGATCCAGAAAGTCAAAAGATTCATATTTTACACTTCTGACAATTATAATTTCTGGAAAGTTGAATGAAACTTTAGACCATATCACTAGAATAAAAAAGAGACTGTTGAGCTTCATAAAATGAACCCCTGAAACTACACAAATCACTGGATGAGCCCAGATTGCTCCTCTTCATAGACTCAACCCAACACATTTGGAGAAAATCTAAAAGCTACAATAGCACCACAGCAGGAACACTGACCCTCTGTGAGGGAAATGCCTGGGCCTCAGCAGAGCAGAAACCACTATGATTTATGTGTTGAGACCTTGAGAGTTAAAAAAGACCTTGTCTCACCAGGAGATGAAAAAGGTCTCGAGGAGACAAGAGCAAGAGTGAGAGAGAGAGAGAGAAAACATCTAAAGTGGCAAGGCTCCAGGAGAGAAAAAGAAGAAAGAGTAAAAGAGAAAAATCTAAGAGGCAGGGAGAAAAGTAGCATCGAGGGGAGGTGGTGATTGAGAGCTCACCAGTGGAAGGACGGCATGAAACAAATGAGACATGCTACTGAATTCTCCGAGACACAGAAAGAAGGCATATGGTGAAATGTAGGAGGCGAGAGTTGAGGTGTCCAAGACCAGAGGTAACTCAATTTTACTATCTTTTCTAAAGACAGGCAGCAACAAAGGCACCGCTGTGTGTTATGTCACAGGAGCAGCAGAAGAAGGACTCAAGGTTTATATTCTGTTCTTTAACAAGGCCTTCACGTCTCGTCTCCTCACTCTGGTTCAAATGTGTTCATTTCAAAGACGAAGTGAAGTCCTACAGGGCATGCTGCATGTTGCTTACATCTCACTGAGATGAAAACAGAGACAAGAAAGGGTGAACTCTTTATTCGTACTATGCCACAACAAGGAATGACTAATCAGAGCAGCACTATTGTTGTATATAAACCTCCTGGTGCATCACAGATAGAAATGTTGTTTTGTTTTTCATTGTTTCATATGAAATTATGGATGGACTATTGCCTTTTCTGTGAATGCATCCAAGTGTGTGTGCCCATGAAATGAGGCAGGTGTAGACTAGCTGATGTTAAGTTCAAAGGTCACCAGATAAGCCCCGCAGACCTGTCTCGGGCCAAGCTGGAGGCAATTCATGATCACTAATCTGTTTGTTTGGTTTGGTCCAGTGCATGCGCTGCTGCAGATAGGATGTGTGCATGCACGCCTGTGTGTCAGTGCTTACACACACACATACACATCTGTGTGCGTGGTCACCATCCGCTGAAAACAATAGAGAGCACTGTTCCATTGAGCCACAGTTGATGGAGGATAAGAGAGGCAGCAAGCAGCTCCAATGAGTCCCAGTAATCCATCATCATAAGACAGGGTTGGGAATGACACACACACACACACACACACACACAGTCAAGCTGAAGGGTTAGCAGAGCATGATGTACTTCATGGTATTGTACAAAAAGACCACCCACAGTGCACACACACATATTAGACACATAAGATAATTGTATCACGACCACAGACTAAAGGGGAAAAACCACAAAAACATATGATGCAAAAACCAAACTTGGCCCATAGCATATTATTATTCATTATTTTTAACACTTTAAAAAAAGTTTGGGCTTGAGAATCAACACCAGCTTCCACTGCTTCTTTGTCAAGGTGATTCTGTGCTACAGGCCTGTCACTACATCAGCTTTACTTCAGGCTGGCCAGTGGTGAGGATGTGCTGTTTGAAGCTCATGTTGTCTGAAGTACAGCAGACACAGCACTAACAGTGCAGCAGTTGTCAGACGCTTGTGCTTTAGAAGTAAAACCTTGAAAGGGAACCATTTGAAGTTTGCATTTGTGGTGATCAACTAAGAATTGAATCTCTTCCATGTTTTTGGCCGAAGCTAAACTCTTACATAAAGCCTATTTTTCACATCAGCTCCTTCTGTTTTACACGAGGAGGTTTTCGCCTTATTTGCATGCCTTTAGGGAATTTAATACATTAAAACTTTATCTCACAGCTTCCATTTCGATGGAATAATTTACAAACAGTGCCATCATCCTGGAGGATATTTTCATGGATACTAATGGATAACTAATGGATATGAGTAAGTGAATGAAAGACTGAAATTTTAAGATTTAAACAGCTGCAAACTTTGAATTAAAAAGTTTCAAATGTTTCAAATACACAACAATATATCCTAGTGGACAAAAGACTGAAATAAAGTTCACTGATAATTAGATGTTAATTTGTAGCTACTAACAGTGTGAGTGAAGTCAGGCATCAGGGGCCCATGTCCACCTCTAGTTCCAGTTTAACTGCACGGAAACGTACACATTTCCAAACACTAGCATTATATAACAACACAAACTCACACACACACAGTGCAGAATGTGATCAAGATAGTTCCTTTAAAAAAACAAAAACAAATTCAGACTCTCCAAATGACAATGTCAAATGTCAAATTCGCTCACAAAAAACAATTTCCTATCAAAAGGTCATATCAGCACAAAATCCATTCTCAAATATCACAGCGCACTGCCAGCGTGCACTCACAGCCTCGAGAGCTCGCACTCTTTTCCTCAAGACGGCCAGACAGTCGGAAAACAAAATACGCACATATGATTTCAAAAGGGTTGAAAGATTAAGATGAGAATAAAAAAAAAACCTGCCAAGTGTAAATTAATGTCAGGAGGAAAAAATAACTGAGGATGGGGGAGGAGGATGAGGGAGTTCATTCTAAAAATCAAGTAGTTCATGAATCATATATATTACCATTGGAGGTAAACAGGCAAATCCAGCCCCTGAGGGAAAAAACATGATAATATCTAAAGTTACATAAATACAAATATGACGTGTGCATGATCCATAACAGCAAAACTAAATTAGTCAAATGCTTATTGTGTAACTAAGGGCGAACTACAATTTCCATTTGTGACCCCGGTGGTAACACGAACAAACAGGGTCAGACTAAGGCTCTTTTGCATCCATACATTAGCCTAATTATAATGCCCGAGTTTATCTGCATTCATAACCTGTATTTCAACACAACAGTTTTCCTGGAAGCAGAGCCTGAATGTGGTGGGGGCAGGGTGAGGGTCAGTGTTGTGGAGGGCAGCACAGTGAGTCACCGCTGCTGACAGGTATTGGCTGTAAACCTCTTCCTCCACCTCCTCTTTCTCGCTCTCTTCCAGGGTTTCTGAGTGTGAAAGTGCGCACAGGAGGGGTGAGGCTAAATCCTGGCATGGTGCTACAGGAAATCAATCTCAGCTGTGCTACTTCCACCAGAAAAGAAAACTTCTAAAGATAAATCATCGCTATTATTTGATTATTTGCTTTCTCCCTCTTTGCTCACCATTGCTTACAGTGTGCATGAATTACAACCGAAATCAGTCATTTTCAATATCTGCCTACACCACAAATACTCATCATCACTTTGTCCTAACATCACCAGCAGGTTTATTTCTCAGTTATCTTGAAAAATATACACAAAAATATACATCTATCTGTTGAACATTTATGTGTTAAAATAATAAACTATATAAAAAGCAGAATCACTGGGTCTCTAGGCTAATGTGGAAGTGCAAAAAGGTGTACTACTCCTACCGGCCACTAGGTACTCCATAAAACTTTGGCTCCAATTGTCATTTCCAATCATGAAATACTCAGTCAATACTTTCTTCCCAGAAGTCATTCAGATGTCATCAGCTGAAGTCAACTCTTCTTATTAGTGATCTGGAAAATCATTTGATCACTAAGTAGATACTAGGCTTTAAAAAGCATTAGATTTAGGGGCGGGGTTAGTTTGATGGACAGGTCTGGTCTACAATGAGAAAAGACCTGAACTTGAGTCTCATACCCACTGGGTAGCATCATTGGGTTCAAGAGTCAGACCCGCCTCCTCACTCCTCCCTTCATATCCAAATATGGTCACTTCTGGCTCCAAGCACCCAACATGGCAACGTTCAAATCACAAACCCCTGGCTTCACACTGTGAGTCCACAAACCAACGGGTGACCTCACGTTAGCTCCCTGCAAGTTAGCATGTTTACATCACAGATCCGCTAACAGTGGCTCAACACTCTCATTCAAACACCAAACTGGGAAACACACCCTCAAAACCAGAATAAAACTATTATTGCTTTGACAGCTTTACCCATAAAAACATACCAACTGCACACTCTGCTTGCTTTTCAACAGTTTTTCCAGGTAAAAAAAGTCCAAAAAAACAATGTCGCATCCTACAGTGTAAAAAAATGTTGTTAAGGAGACTATGTAGGATTTGTCACAGCACCAAATATTGGCACAAAATACTTTCATATCGGCACGACTGACTGACATCCAGCCTTTATACAGAATGTTATTGTCAAATAAAGACTCAGTACCCCTCAGTACATTACCACACCATCCTTATTTCCCTTGCTGATGTGAACCAGAGCTCACAGATTGAACTTTATTGTGTGTGCTAATACCTATGCTGCTGCCGTGCTAAGAAGACACCTTCACAGAAAAATGAACACAATGACGGAGTGTATTGTGTCACTGTCTGCCCTGTTTAACTAGTTCTCTTTGGTGTGTAAAAAACATTACTTAAGCTTTCTTTTCATCAAGCTCATGAAAGATTTCTTTCTGAAAGCTGAAAAAAAAAAAATCCTTGTTTTAACCCTCCCCTTCATCTACAGCGCTGTGTCATTACTGAAGTGGATTTATTAGATGGAAACCTTTAGGGATCATCTGCAATCACTAGTTAAAGTCTATTTAATGGGGGGAGAGGGGGGAATGCAGTCCTGATAAATTGTTCACTCAGTGCAGATGGAAGTGAGAAGAAACTGTTTAACTAACTAGTCTGATGTGATGTTAAACGACACCCAGAAAACAACTACTGACGCCACTTTTCAGGCTGCAGGGGACGTATGAGCATCGCAGGGAGATGCTGAATGTCCAGTGACGTTACACACATAGAAACACACATGCAACAAAGTTGGCTATAACCAACCTTTGGCCACTGCAGTATGCAGCATGATGAATAGCTACACAGTTAGCTATACTTCCAGTAAAGCTGGGGTGTGTGTGCATGTGTGTGTGTGTGTGTGTGTGGAGCCAAGGGAGCGAGGCGAAGTAGGCCAGCATGAATATAAAATCACCCCTGCCAGGCAATGATGTGGGCTACAAGAAGGAAGAGAGCAGTGTGTGTATTTTTGTGTGTGCATGTGATGCGTGTGTGTGTGTGTGTGTGTGTGTGTGTGTGTGTGTGTGTGAGTGAGTGTGTTTGCCAGAGAAAATGTGCAGATGAAGGTGTAGGAGACTGAAGCAAGGGTTTTGTAGGAACACTCATTTATCAACTCTCTGGGCTGCTGGGGGCACACAGTCAACCAGCGCACAAACACCAGGTAATTCAAACAAAGCAGCTTGTTATAATTTGGAGATTACTGCATTGTAGGGGTGCCAGACTGACACACACACACACACACAGATGCATACAAAGCAACAACAGCATCTCAGCAGTGTTTTTTGATCCCAAAGCTGTGTATGAAAATTCCAGAGAAATTACACCCATGCAGCCCCCACCTCGCTCATCCTACAACAATCACACACAGACAATGCACACATTTTAGATGCAGACACAATAGCATGAACCAGCCAGACACAATAGTGTAGAAACAAGGGGCACAGAGGAAGAAAACAAGAATCACAAAGAGCACGAGCTTCACGTAGCCTTAAAACCACAGACATTAGTCATTTATAAGGTCGAGAAAAATAACAAAAATAAACCCATCCCACAACACCACAGTTTCTAGTTTTAGCTATTCGGTAGAAATAAGTATTGTATCAAAACTTTTTCATATATTCATACAAAAATAGCACTATGAGTGTTTACTGCTATACACAAGGACATTACTTCTGGCTTATATCACATTTAATTTTATTCCTTGTTACATTTTATGCAGTAAATTACTCCATATTTTAGGTTTTTTATTTCAAAGACAAACTCAATTTGGCAAAAACATATTAATATTATAATAATATAACTGAAATATGACGTTCCACCACTTACTGTGTTCTTAATGACTTGAATGCTGGTTTGTTTGCAGTATGGCAGACAAGACTTTGAACCCCATGTGTAGACTTT